>NIPQ01068323.1:0-19070 GCA_002806875.1 Lepidotrigona ventralis hoosana | reverse complement strand
TTTATATAAAAAAAAAAAAAAAAAAAAAAAAAAATGAAAAAACTCGTATAAAAATCAACGTGGAATGAGGTGAAAACCGCCCGTGTAATCTTTCAGTGAAAGATTCGCGGGAGCGTTAAACTAGCAGGGCTCACAACCTCAGTGAGAGCTGAAAGCCTTTTTTGAATTATTCGCAGACTGTGAGTAACAACTTACCGCACGCATTTGATCCATTCTTCTTTCTCTTCGTCCGTGGCAGCGGACATTCTGTACACGGTATGTTTGCCTGCAACAACAGTTACAATGCCGACGTAATTACCACGTACTATATATATATATGTATATATATATATATGAAAAAAAAGGGCTGCGTTAAATGGCAGTGAAACACGCGCAGTATTCGATCGTCTCACGTGAGAAAGACACAGGCTTTATCCGGTACTTGGGTTTCTTTATCCTCCGTGTTCTATTAATTCTCTCTGTTCTTTCGGGCTTTAATTTAAAGAACCCCCCAGCGTGCGTTGAAAGTCGCAGTTCCCTTGCAAGTTACAATTTTGTTCGTACGGTAAAATTAGTTTATACGTGAGAACAGTCAGCGTAATGGTTTTTGATATGCAATTAAAAGAAAACAATGTCTCTATTCAGTAAGTCGGTTCACACAAGTCTCTTGTCGCGTAGGATAATTCTTAACCCATAAACAAAGTTACGTCAACCTACCATTACATTTATAATTCATTTCGAATCCTATCTAATTCATGTATGTATGTACATGGGAACGAATTCCCAGAATTTCTTCCATTTTTCTTCTTCCAAAGATCTTACGATCTTTTTCTCTCCCTTTCTCTCTCTCTTTTAACGATCTTCAATCGTTAAGAATCTTCAGACATAGCAGCGTTTCCAACGCACGATTAATTCGTGCGGATGCTGCGGGCAGGTGACGGGCATCGATCAATTAACGCTTTTCATCATCGATGCCCGGTTTCAGTACCTTCGACAACTTTTCCCTCGCTGTCCGTCTTGCACGCCTTGATGAACTCGGAGCCGGCGGCATACAGCTCGAAGCAATGCGGCTTATGTCGATCCTGCACCTCTCTGACCTGAATGTTCTCCAGCGGAATGATGCCTCGTGGCTCCTTGTCGGTCGTGTACTCGAAGTAATAAAGACAGTTGTCGTTCAATATGAACCACCGTCTCTTCCAGCTCTTGTAACGTCCGCCTGGAACAACCACCCCGCCGATTTAAAAGCTAACGATCGATGCACAACTACAAATGCGTTATTTACCTGCTGTCTCCGTCAGGGCAGCAGAAAGACAAAGCGATACGATGTAAGAAAACTTCATACTTCGACTTCGGGTTTTATTCNTTTTTTTTTTTTTTTTTTTTTTTTTTTTTTTTTCTCTCGTTGTCGTAGGGGGATGTTTCTGGACCAGCGATTCCCAAACTTCTCCCTCTTCTCGCTCATCCTGTCTTTCAAATTCATTCAACAAACGGCCACGCCGTCGTATTTTTCGAATCGATCTCTTTGGGAATGGTTAGAAATGCAAAATATGGTGAAAATGATATTCGAGCCACTCAGCAGTCACGCGTTCAATCTTCGTGGCTCCAGCCAGCCAAGTTTGGGAAACGCTGTTCCAGGGTGTTTCTCACTCGTCCCTGTAACCCTTTATAGCGACAACTTATCCGTTTCATCTGTGGTTTCGATTGTACACAGAATACTGTGTCGGCGAATAGGCTGTTCGATCGTGAATCTTCGATCGTTTGATTATACTTGGCTGTTAACGATCGATTTCTCGTTATTGGCGCATCGAGCAAGTACGTCGCGTAGGGTCCTTCGACTACCCGCATATCGCGGAACTGATCCGAATCACTTTACGCGCGTATTTGTGGATCATTGGCAGCAGAGAACAGCCTTCGATCCGGCTGATCGATGCAAATTTAAGGATTTAGATTGATATGAAATAGTGAACGAGTGTCACTGAGTAAGATCAGATTAATTATAATGTAAAATCACAAGAGTACTTATCGGATCAAAAAAGTTCGTTCAGACCTGTGATTACTTTGTAAGAAAATTTGTACGACATCAATCAATACAGGTGATATTACTTTTACTGTGTTAAGAACTACAAGCTCTACTCTATATGTAAATGAAAAAACAGACAAGACTACTTAACCCTCTGTAGGTAAACTGCTCTAGGCTTAAAAAAAAAAAAATAAATAAATATCCCGAGATTACATTTTGTTACACCAAATGAAACCTTTTTCCAATAAGAATGGCAATCCTTTTCCTTTAATAAAGTGTTAGAAATATTCAATTTACCTAGAGAGGGTCAGAGAAAAGAAACAAAATTATACTTCCACTATTCACAGCCTCTTTTACCATTCCTCGTTAAGAATCACTTTTCATTAGATCAATAATTACTATCATTACTATTTACACAAATCTCTGTTCGAAATATTTTCTTCTACTTCTATACTCGAGAAGAGAGAGAGAGAAAAAAAAGAAAAGACTTTCTCTGCAAAGAAGGATCGATGAAAAGTTTGTTAAAAAAATATATACGCCGCTGTAAAGGGTTAACATCCTCATGCACTCGTGACATCCCCCGGAAGAAAGGGGGTCGGCATGCAGGCCAGGAATACGTTCGCAACATTGTTCGATCAACGGTGGTTCGAGCAGCATTCTTTCGATCTTTCTCTCAGCCACGCAAAAAGGAGGTTTTCTCATTTCATATCATACCGGGATCAAGAGGAGAGGAGAAGAGAAAACGTCAGAAGGGACGAATTGCACGTTATATACAGTCTACAAAAGAATTACCTTGCTTCCAGAGCCAGCCTTCCTTGTCAGGGTTGAAGAACGTGTGCATCAGATCGTTCCCGTCGTCTTCCGGTATCTTGAACGGTTCTGTCTTTATACTTTCGTACAAACTCTGCAAAAATAATGCGTCTAAAATTACAAATACACGCTATAAACTATCCGATAACGTAATGTAATGAGATATAATGTAATAAATAAATAAATATAGCTATATGTGTAATATAATATATAACATTTTTAAAAATATAAATTCAAGAAAAATTACTATTTTTTGAGAAACTTTTCACTCTTTCCATTAATGACGTTCCATTCGCGTACAGTTTATTCTTCAAATCTTTGAAATGTTCAATTTCTTAAAATGAAAAAAANAAAAAAAAAAAAAAAAAAAAAAGAAATCAAAATGAAAGACAATCGAGTTTTGTTGTTTTAAAATTCAGAATGCCTTGGAAACAAGGGGAAGGAAGTTCGAGTTTCCGATCACAAGAAAACAGCGTGAACAAACGTATTAGAAAAACGTAACACAAAGTGTAAAAAAAATAGACACGAAAAAAAGGTAAATTTCTGCAAGTGAGCAGAGAGTAAAAAAGAAAAGATATAAGAATGGGATATTTATTCTCTGAGGTAAGTGATGATGCGACAGCCTTTATTATTATCTTACTCATCGAAAGTGAGTCAAATCGATAATCGATTTCCTGCTACCGGTAGATCCATGCTCGGTTGTGTATCATCGTCAATCAAGAGTCGTTTTCTGCCCGGCAACGCGACGATTAGACGATGTGAAACGAGGTGAGAGGCAACTTGCGCCACTTTGCATAAATCTATCATTAAGAAATCACCGCAACGGACTTCCCCGTTAAGCCGGTGGGTTCATTCTAATCACCGCGTCCTCCGCCGCTTTGCGCGAGGCGACTTGTAAAACGCGCCAATTGCGCTTTACATCCTGGACCGGTGGAGACGACACGCGTGTATCACACGACGTGACACGACATAACACCGAAAGATCGGCCACTGCACGCGAATGACGTACGTCCGTTGTTGCGCACGCCATTGTGTTATTTATCGTGTTTGTTAAGACCCACTTATACTTGCCTCCTCGACCGATCCCCAGCCCAGTTATCCAATGGAACGTTTTGCACGAGTTCGTCTAATATTTCAGTGCCAAGTATTTACTATCGTATTTACTACTATGTCGCAAATACTACTCGCCGGATTATGCAACGATTCGGTTCGTTCACCTCTCGATGTTTTCGGCGATATTCGCAAAACTCGCAGCGTGAACGAATAACAACGAGACAGCGAAAGTTACGGGTGTATTTAGTAAAAGAATTGTCTGCCATGCCATGTGAGTAGGTTTCTGTTAAATTAACAGTATTAATTATACACTCTAGCGCGCGTTAAATAATTTTGAAAATATAAAAAGACAAAAGCCAATCGTGATGGAAGAAGACAACTCCGATATTTAAATTCTATCGCTCATATTCAAACATTCACTGTATCAGTTGACAATATGAGCTTGTAGCAGCGATTTCTGTTGGATCCAGCCGAAGAAAATAAACTATATGTGCTCGTGCACAAATACGTCTAATNATCGTGATGGAAGAAGACAACTCCGATATTTAAATTCTATCGCTCATATTCAAACATTCACTGTATCAGTTGACAATATGAGCTTGTAGCAGCGATTTCTGTTGGATCCAGCCGAAGAAAATAAACTATCGCTCGTGCACAAATACGTCTAACTATAAGTGAATGAAATTTAACTGATTAAAATTCAAAAATCACGAAATCTAGGCAGAGCAGACGAGCGAATCGATGAGCTCGGCTCTGAGAATCTAAATGTGACGCAAACGTTTGCCAAGAATTTGCCAGTAACTTCTGGTTAACACGTAAACGGCGAGTTACGTCATTCGCCGCGAGAATGTTAATAAAAGCGGAACGTGTCAACAACTCGATTGAATCGCGAACAATGAAACGAATTCTAGTTCTTACTCTGGATTCTGACGGTGGCAATTGTAATTTAAAGAAATGACAGATTGAAGTTTCGTAGCGTTACACCATTGGATTTATCATTAAATCATGCGTCATTGATTTAACTTGAATGATTCAAACTTCAACGTATCTATGTAACGCGTTCATGTGATAAAATTGTTGATCTGATCGCAGGGCGAAATCTTTAAGCGTACGTTTACACGGTTTGGAACAAGAATGAAGCGAACAACTGTTTTACTTTGGAACTTTCACTTTTTGACTCTCGCTCAGAATAAATAATTATGCTAACGAGCAGCAAGAAGAAAAGTAAAAGGTCTCGTTCGAAGATCTAACTGATAATTATTGTAGAGGGAAAAGGAAAAGTTCTTCTGCGTACCATATCTCTGGCATGGTAAAAGGAAAAGAAAAGAAAGAAAGAAATGGAGGATTTCCAAAAAAAATCAAGCTAGCTGTTTTAATATTTACATTTCTACGTCTGTGTTTTCATTTTTAAACAAATTGTAACTAACATAGTTAGAATCATTAAGATTTTGCACACAGAAGATTAGCTGGCTAACAGAATGATAGAAATGTTTATTTCGAAAGTGCCATTTTAAGTGTTTTGAGGTTATGAAAAGTGTTGGAAAAATAACTTCATTCTAAATGGATGGATTGAAGACGAGAGGATTTCAACTAAAGAACGGTTTTTAAGAAGTTAAAAAATACTAATAGGGAAATTGGTTAAAAATATATTGGATGCTATTTTTGAGAGCTGAACCATATAAAATGTTCTATAAACCATCAACGAATGAGGGTGCATTATTCAAAACTCTGGATTCACTACCGCGTCAGGGGAGACCAAGAAATTTTAATAATATTGAATTAACATTGTAAGAGCAATCGCAATACTAAAATACAACGATACAATGGACTTGTTATATCACTATATACCACTTGTATACCATAATTATTTTAAATCCCTCCCGCATACGCAAATTGGGGAAAAATGAATTATAAATTACGAAATATTATTTGAATGTAACATTTCTTTAATAATGAATAAAAGTTGGATATTTTTAAATTCTACAACGCAAAATTGTAATATTTTTTTATTTTATTTTAAGGGACTTGTGGCTTTTTTAAAAAATTAAAAGAGTTACTTCGTTAATTTTTAAAGTGGCTCATAAACGTGTTATGTTTATCGTGCTAATCGGATTTGTAAATTATACACCCTCAGAGACACAAGAACGTTACATACTACCATGTTATCAGTTACCAATATTTTTAAATTTATCAGAGACCGTGATTCAAAGATAAATGGATTTGGCGCGCATTCAAAACAAACGGCTCGATGCCATCGTTAGTTTATTCGCTCGTCGTTGCTCATCGAGCGCGAGTAAAAGAAATCGTGGTTGCAAGCAAACGAACGATTCCCATAGAGAGACAAATGCGAGGGCAGAGACAAGGCAGCAGGAAGCAGGCAGGCAACAGAACGCGTGTGAAATGAGCGAGAGCAGCAGCAAGCAAAAGCACTCACCACAAGGAGTTCGCGCGGCAGGTCACCGCCATTGTTGATGCCACGGTTCATGGATATGAACTGTTCCACGCTGGGCTTATCCTTGACGCTCGGATTGTGCAGAGACGTGTTCAACATGATGATGGCGAAGCTTAGCACGTAACAGGTGTCTGTGTTGGTGAATATGTTCGGGTTCAACTGGCAGTACCTCTGCGCGAAACACTCCATCATCCGGTCGATTTTCTGCGCCTCGCCGGGCAGCCTGAACGACCAGAGGAACTGCCGCAGCGCCTGCACCAGGATCAGGTCCGTGAAATCGTGCAGCTCGACGAACGCGCGCAACACCCTCTCGTTGAAATCGTGCCGCTCGCCGAGGTAATCGCCGATCGCTGTTTTGTTCAGGCCCTCGCCCTTATAGAGGAACTGCGCGACGTCCTCCGGCGTCGGTGCCAGCAGATTGTGCTCGATCAGGTACTCGATGCCCTTCTTCGGGTCCATGTTGAACTTCTTGCGGCCGATCGACGTCTGCTTCGCCTTGTTCGACGGCTTGGTCTCGTCGGTCGCGAGGCCGCCGCCCTCCATCGCCTCNTTTTTCTGCCAAAAAAAAAAAAAAAAAACGCCACGGGTCAAGGGAGGAAACCGGCAAAAACGGCTTCTTCGTTTTCGCCTGCTCTTTCGGAATCTCGATCTTCTCCTCCTCGTCCGAACGAGATCGATTTAACGCGATTTACCAGGGGAGAGAAAGACGATGGTGAAGCCGTTCGCGCGAGATTCTATGGTTGCTTTCGCGGGATCCGAGGATCCTTTCGTCTGATTAATGCCGCGTGTAATGTAGAGTAGATCGACTATCGATCAAGATATTTGTTTCGGCAGATCTTTCTTCTGCAACATGTCGAGAAGATATAGAGAAGAAATCCATCCAGGCTGATTGCCCGGAAACGAAAGGTTCCTTCTGCCTAGCGCGAGTTCGTGTATCGCGTGGAGGGGAAAATGAGGTCAAGAAATCCGACAGACTCGGACATTTCTCTAATTACGTAATGGCGTGATCTGTAATTTCAGTTTCCCGCGTGTAACTTTTATTTACGGCTCGGTCGTCCGTCTTCCTCCTTTCGCTTTCCCTCTGTTTTTATAAATAATCTTCGATACAATCGCACACCCCCGGACGCTTAAAGGAAGTCCCTCATCTGGCTGGCTCTCGTCTTTCCGAGATCTAGATAAGCGAACAACTTTCCAAGGGGTGAATACCAAGAGGGAAGCGTCACACGAGGGAGCATCACACAGTGATGTGTCTCGAGTCTCTCTCCCACGTAACGTTCCAGCTATCGTTAACGGCACGTGTTAATCACAAATAACACGCCCACGTTTCAGGAATTTTGGAATTACAGCTTACATTGAATATCAATCTCTTCTGTTATCGGTGAGAAAGATATTAACCCATATTCGCGCAGAATAACGAGTCGGGTATATTTTCGTGGCCAAAATGGGCCACGAAAATATTAATGAGTGAGTTATAATATTGTGTGGTTATAATACGAGTGAGACTCGTGGTGTATTTTTGTGGCAATGATATGCATTACTATATAATTACGAAATTGTTTCACCGTTTAATTACGAAACAATTTCTTTATTTTCGCCCGATAGGTCGAAATATCAGTTCACGCTGATAGTGTATTATTATAATGAGGTATTACTTAAGGTAAGTGTATTATTATAGTGAGGAAGGTATATCTTTTATTTTATCTCCAGATACAGGGTTCACGCAGGAATAAAAATTTTCGGGAAACTACTCGTGCAATATATATTCTTCCTCGTGATTACATTGATTTACAAAACGCGAACGATACGAACATATATATACGAGGCAGTTCACCATTTCAGGCCGTTGCACGTACTTCCTGCTACTCGTAGCTCTGACTCTGCTACTCGTTTACAATTTCCTTCTGAGGCATTTCCCGCTGTACGTGCCGGATTTGGAGAGCATGCCGCGGATTCCCGTCTTTCCTTTTCGTTCCCTTCCACGAAAGACTGCTGAACTCCGCCGCAATCATCGAAAGTGCCGGATCGAGCCGGCAGTTTTTACTCGCCGCTCGTTGGATATGCTCGTTTCGTTGTGAATGAAACGAAAAAACGAAGTTTCTCCTCAACGATCGTGGACAGACGACAAGCAAAATCAATAAAGTCGGCAGACAAGCTTTTAATACTTAGGACAACGTTTGCTTGAATCGATGCGACACATCTCGCAAAAATGCACGCAACATGTAAAATATCTGATGCACAAGATACCCGTCTCTGTTTAGATTCTAGTTGTTCAACGACACGCGTGAAAATTTGGAGTATAAATTTTTATTTATAGAATTGAATATACAAATTTAAATGACCTTTTATTAAAACGCTTTTATTATTTAACAATGATGTTTTTATTTTCTATAATTTTATTAATTTCAAGTCCGAATATATTAACAATTATATTAGCATGAGATATATTAGGTTTAACACTTTGACTTATCGTTCAGGCCATTTGATATATTATCACACAATCTTTCATTACATCATCAATCGATAAGTAGTTCTCTTATTTAGAGTAGCTATCACATCGTCTACCACTTGTGTAGGTAATATTATTAGAAATATGGTGGTATAATAATCGTGGCCTAAAGATCAAGTTTAACGTGTACCACCGTTGGTACACATGGCACGGAACGTGTTAATGATTTATCATAATAAAATAAATTCATTTAATCCTATCGCTAAATAATCGATGAACAGTTATGAAGAAGTTGATGACTTTCTACAACGAGTCTAACTCGCAATAAAATTCAGTCTTTTTGAATCAATTCTGTTCGAGCCAATTCCCACAGACACGCGTATTCGCACGTTTAATTTGGCTTCAAATCCAAAATCTGGCCTTCTCCCTGCCAGCGACAACGATTGCATAAAGAACGTTTCTCTGACAGATGGTGAAACGTCTCTTCGGGACAAACACATAATTTCGCATTGAAGCTCAAACGTTCTCGGGAAATTACAGAAATCAAGGCGAAACGCAATCTCCCGTAAGGCTGAGACAAGCGTGCATTTTCATTCGTCGATGCGAACCAGAGGGGGTGGAAGGAAAAACTGAAACGAGAGAAACGTCGGA
Organism: Lepidotrigona ventralis hoosana; assembly: GCA_002806875.1. Classification (NCBI taxonomy): domain Eukaryota; kingdom Metazoa; phylum Arthropoda; class Insecta; order Hymenoptera; family Apidae; genus Lepidotrigona; species Lepidotrigona ventralis. The sequence goes on along the minus strand of NIPQ01068323.1, from coordinate 9,659 downwards.
ATAATATTTCCACGGTGTCGGTATGCGTGAGCGTGTCCCACGGTTAGGTTTTGACCTCAATCCGGAATCAGAACGCTTCCGGAAAAACGTCGTCGCGCCTCTTAATTGCGACACTGTGTTGAAGAAACCATTTGCTGTAACGATTTAACAACCAAGAGAAGCCAAGCCAGTTTTGTCTCGTTCGCCAGGAACTTAAGAATCGAGCTATTTCTCTTTGCGAATTTTACTTGATCGTCCAAGGACAATCACCTTCGCGTAACTACCGGCAGAAGAATAACACGAAGATCATTATGGTAAGTAGTATTAAAATTCGAAAATCCTGTGCGAGTCAGTTTTCATATTATGAGGCAAAATTGTTCCCTCGTTTCTGAACTCTGGGAATATTGAACAGTGAATTGAAAATTAAATTGTTCGCGAATTTCTCACATATTTTTTAGGATACACTTACACAGTACAGCTTCCCACATCCGTATTAATGGCGGAGACAATGGAGTTTCGATAACAGAATTTTCGAACAATAGAACAGACACTCTTCTCACATTTAGTCCCAATATTTATTTCAATACTTAATAACGTTGTACTTTTTTTTTTTTTTTAAACCATTTTAACACGGTTCTTTCTCACTCATTTATCACGTGGAATTAAACGTAATCTCTTGTATTCGTCATCATTGACATTGTTTCCTTTTAGTAAAATCATATTATGAAGAAAAAAAAAAAATATATGTAACGATACGATATAAAATACTTTAATACAAAGAAAGCACCTTCGTAGCTCGAATAAATTTATTCCAACTGTTTTGATAACCTTTTACATTTAACGAAGATCACATATAAATCTTCAGCTTGAAATTACAAATTACTTTCAATTACTCGTGCAATTGAATTACGCGGTATTCAGAAGCTTGCTGCGAGAACGGTATGCGTAGAAAACATTAATATAAAGTTCTGAATGCAATTTTCCCGCGAAAATTCTCTATTCATTGCAGAGCCTTGCTCGCGGTACGCCCCTCGTAAATTTTTAATTAACAACAGACGCGGACAAGTAACAATCCCGGGGAATTTTATTAAACAAGCGATCCTTCCTTTTGTCTTCGCGTCCGCGGGATTCATTTCGCTCGGACAACGAACGATCTTTGACAGCCATCGGGAACGGATCTTTCAATTTTCACCGCGCTGAAAGAACCGCCGAACTTTTCGAAAAGCATGATTTTTATTATCAAAGGATACGGATAGGCGGGAGTAGAGGAGAGAAAAGAGATTGAGAGAGAGAAAAAGTTCCTCTTTCGTACGGCGGAATCCTGCTTAATTACCGACAAAAGGATATCCGGCCTAATTAATGTTCGGGGTTGGCCTTTCTTTCTCGCGAGAACCGCGCGATATTTCCCGAATAGTTTAAGCGCTCTCCTCCGCTGAGAATCGTTAACCTAAATTTTCAAAAAACTGCCAAACTTAATTGCGCGAAACCGTGAGAAACGCCCCTCTTTTCTTCCCGCGATATAATACTTTCGATTCGCGGCTCGTGGAACGATCAACTCGAAAAGCAATCCCGCGATTATTTCGTTTCCGTTTCACCGGTACAATACAGCCGTTTATTTACGCGATGTATGTATTACTTAATAAGCTAGATGCATCGAGCTGAGGAATTTATTTTTTTCCCGTTAGTCGCAGCTCGAAGCGTCTGGCTATCGGCTGCGACTGTAATTTTGCCGCGATAAAGTACACATAACTCGTTAAGTGCGAGTTATTCGTTATCGCATAGGAATGGTACGACCGATACTGAATCGGCTAAGTTTCGTGCATTTCGAAAGAAAATTCCACGTAAGGAATTTTCAGTAGCTGCTGATACAGCGAGAAAGGCTTTTAAACGAAAAGCAGGATGACTCAGGAAAGAACTCTGACGAACTCTGCACGAAGAATAATTTACGTTTCTTACATCTCTCACTTCCACGATCACTTGGAAGATGAAGATAATTCTCCACTCGAGCGTGGAAATTAAATTAATCGCGAATATAACAATAAGGAGAAAGCAGAATTGGAAAAGTAGCGGGCGAGGAGGCGTTGGCCCGCAGTAAATTTTCCACTTCCTCGCAGCCGAAAAGCTCGTCCAAAAGCTGTTCATCAAGGCCCAAGGAAGTACAGTTTATTTTTAACCGGATACATTCACGACGCGTCCCATGCGTTTACAAGCACGTCGACGTTTGCTTTGTCGCGGCACATACTTGTCGATGAAAGCCACATCGAAACTTTCGTTATCGAAGACGCACGATACGAACGGGAGCTTGTTTGCTTATAAAATATGGAGCGGACGCTCGCGAATAATTCGAAGATCGTGTTTCTGAATAAAATATCAGTCGGACCAAAAAAAAAAAAAAAAAAAAAAAAAAAAAAAGAAAGGAGAAAGAGAAGAGGGAATATTCTTGAAACATTTTTCGTATCTGTCTTCGAGTGAATCACCGGGTGATTTAACGTTGAGTAGCTCGAAGGACGAAGTTACGTAAGTCGACTGTGAAACACAATTGGAGAAGATTTATGAAATAATGTTATATCAACCGTGAGAGAAAATAAGGACGACGGCACGACGTTGCGCGAAGAACGTCGAACGTCGATGGAGTTGACGGAAGACCCTGAAGAGCAGCCGGCTTCGGTTCGTATAATTATTTACCTGGTATGTTCAGAGATCTTCGACCCCTGTTACGATACAATCGAGTCAGTCTGAACATACTAAGGCACTTATTTTTAAAAGAGAGCAAACGTGTTTCGATGGGTTTAAATACGTTTCATAAAAAAAAAAGAAAAAAGAAAAACGATTAAAACAACGAGTCTGACAGAAACTCAATTTTGAATTGAATCATGATTAGATTAGACTTTCGAATGACGAGTCTAAACGTAAATTCTGTATCGATTCTTTAAACAGCGCCCAAAAGTCGCGTCTTACAACGATTTAAATGACGTACAACTTTAATCACGGCAGCAGAATGATTCTTATCAATTGCCAATTCACGGAACTCTGCCGCAGTATAATCTTCCGCGGAAACAACGATGGCAACATTTTTCACAGGGTTCATCGTGTGCAGACGTAGAAGCTTGATCAAAGAAATCGGAGAATCGTACGAAAAGGAGACGCGAGAGGCTGCCGGTGAAAAAGAGCGAAGAAGAATCGGTCGTTTCCCGATGAAAACGTTCGATATCCTCTCTGTCTCGACGAAGATTAAACCGTGGTTGGTTCGCCCGTGAAACGACGACAGTCGGGNGGAAGAAAAAAAATCGATGGGTGCGTGCAAACGACGTGGTGGCGCGATATCCTGGCGATCTTGAGGGAAAATGACGCGAACACGCGATCGTGAAATATTTATCATCTCCATGGAGAAGAACAAAAGAAAAAACGATGCAAACCGCAGTGTAATACGTTTTTTGCGTTTAAACGCTACCGAGCTTGCGCCATTGTCTGCTCTCGTTTTATTTTATCTATCCTTCGTCAATACAGACCAACCCCAATTTCTTCTCTCCTGAAGGCAAGATTTGGAATAATTTTTATTATTTGTAAGCAATCCGCGACGAACAAATATAATTCTTTAAAACTGTATTAGTTGTTTATTTCGCGATATCTATCACATTTTCATCTGTGCAATAAATTTCTCACGAGTGTTTTCAACAATGTTCTCGTTCTTTATCGCCAACGTAATTTTCCGTCCATATTACGTTCAAAGGTTTCCAATCGATCGATTCGAGAGTGACATTTGTATGTCGCGATATCAAAGACTGTGACACACAGCGGGCACATAGAGCTTATCATTTTCATATTTATTCGGCAGAATTATACCTCGGTAAATCAATTATTCCCGCGAATCTCTCAAGCCGTATAACATTCACGTTCGTTGTTCATTTCCACGCGCTTGCGGATATAAAGGCTTGCGCGTAATTATAGCTGCGTACCTGGCAACGCGCTATTGCATCAACCCCGCCGCTAATTATGCCGCGGATCAAAATAAAACGGCCGATGTCATTCCGCTTGCCTCATTCGAGGCATTAGACATTAGACAAATTTGATCAGAGGGAAAGGCTAGGAAGGAATATTGTTGGAGCGGAAAAGGTAAGGGTGCAAAGGTGAACGGCAGAAGTTGTGTACACGATAGGGAGGCAGTCAGCCCTCGATAATGTCGGGAGGAGGAAGAGAAAAAGAGAGAGAAAAAGAGAGAGAGAGACGTCCTGAGTACACCGACCGTATTAAGCGCGTTTTACGCCGCTCTATTTGTTATTCAGGTTCCTGAATCGAACGGTTCGTTCGCAGGGAAAAAGAAATTTCACCGCGTCGCTTCGAACGAGGGTTTTTTTTTTTTTTTTTTTTTTTTTTTTTTTTTATTTTTATTTGTACCACGACCAGCAAGAAGGGACTAAAAATACGGCTATCAGTGAAAATCACCCCTGTAATTTGGCCCTGTTTTCGAAAGCAGTCGGTTGGCAAGCTCGAATCGAGCTCGAGAAGATTTTTTTTTTCTTTCACAAATACTTGGAAGATTGAAATCTTGTCGAATTTTAGATCGTTCTGAATGTATTTTTAAACAATATTATCCAAGACTGCTGGAAAAGAAACTCTCTTCATAGTAGGCTTTAAACCACTCCCGAAAAAGGGAGTTCGCAAACATAAAACATATCGCTTCGAATCTGAAATTTTCCTCTGGAAGATAATATCGATTTAATTATGCAAATACATCACGACTGATGTAAAAAGTGTAAATTTCCATTTAAAAATCTGTTTAAGAATAACTTCGTTCGTTAATTATCATTATGTGTATTGTTTCGCAAACACGATAGTTCCAAACGTGACTTCCGTATCAGTTGAGGTTGAAAGATAAACCGAACAGGGAAACGATGAATATCGACACGTACCAGGAGTTTTAAAGCGCGAAAACACCGACGTAGAAACGCGACAGGGTGTCTCGGTCGTTAAGCCAGTGCTATGTCTGCGAAAGGTGTGGCCGTTTTCCTATAGGCTGATCGGAGGGGCGATTATGTTCCCGGAGGGAAGGTAGAAAAGCTTCACCCTCCGTGTACAGAGAGACCAGCCCTTTTTAGTTTCGAATCGGAATTTCTGCAACGTTCAACCGGGAATTTTAATTGTATTTCCAACTGTCTTCGCGTTCATTCTCTTTTCCTCTTTTAATTCTGCCCAATTCTTTTGAATTTCATCGAACTTATTTATGCAAAGATAATTAATCTAGCTGAGCTTCTCATTACATTCACAGTAACTTTGAACGATGTTACATTCAGCGAAGAAATTTTGTTTATTTCCAAAAGTAGGGCTAACTATGCCCACTTTTTAACTCGAAGTTCAAGCAAAGCTCATCAACCTCCAATACCGCAATATCAATTACAAATTCCCTCCGAAAACCCATCACGCAGCTAGCCGGAACAACTAACAGCCACCCTCGACAACAAACGAAACAAGTAAACTTCGATGAACTTCGTATCGCGTCCTTCTTGACAACACCGCATCCTCCCTTTTGCAAAAGGGTTCGCGCTCGAAGATAGAGAAAAAGAGAAAGAGAAGAAAGGAGAAGAGATTGGTTCGCGTCAACGGCTCGCAGAAGAACTCTTTCGTTCTCGTGTGGCAGTAGCCGGAAAAAAAAGGCGGGGAGAGCCGGAAGTGGGCTCTCGTTGTCTTCGATGAGCCTCGTTAACGGGCGGCGATATAGCCAGAGTCACGGACAATAACGTTGGTCGTCCGTACCAACCGGGACAGAGTGGTATTGTCTGTTACGCAGCCGCGTTTCTTTTGTCCGTTCTCGGCTTCGCATCCGGCACCACCACGGCCTCGGCCGCGATCCTCTCTCCTTCTTATACACGCCATCTTCTCGTCCCGATGCGTGAGAAAACGGCGTGACTCTCGGTGGCTCGACATCGTGGTACACACACGCCAGACGTCTGTACCTTCGTCGCTGGCTGCTCCGTACTGCTAAAATCGATCGTCCCTCCGATTCGACCTTGAATAACGCCGACCCAAGGGCGTAAGCGCGCGACTCTGAATGAGGCGGCCAGTGGATTCGACGGTGCTGAACGCTCTCTCTCCTCAATGAAGAAATTGTTTCGAGGAATTTCTAACTGCGTAAAGCGTGCGTCTACGTTCAATTTTCTGTGGAAGTGGAAGAGTATGAAATCATTGCATACAGTAATCTCGGTCATTGTACTTTTCGACGTTATTTTCTGGGAGAAAGTTCATCGAAACTGGAATATCTAAATTTTTCGAATGTCTCTCAATTCCGTAAGTTCAGAATTACTTCTGAAGTGCGATACCAAACGGAGTCCAGNAATAAAAAAAAAAAAAAAAAAAAGAAGACAGTTGAAGGAAACGAGAGAACAAGCGTAGGTTAATTAGGCTAGGAGAATGCCTAGGGAAATCGCGCGTAACAGCCGTCTCGGCTGTTCGTATCGTCGTGTATTGTGATTTACATGGGAACGGTTAACGATGCTATCGCAAAAATTGCCGGTCTCGCAGCAATAAAAGTCGCCTCGTGGACCTCTGCGCACCGCGGCTCCCGGTTTAATGAACCTTAACCTTAACTCTAATGAATCTCGTCGAGTAGACGCTTCGACGTAATTGTTAACCCCGTTACGCAGCACACGAGCGACACTCCGTTTCTAAAATAACACCGCTCTATATTTGTCATTAGATCAACTGGTGGCTCGCCTCTTTTAAGTGCAACGTTCCTTAAACGCACCGATTTGCTCCACATTTTCATCCCGTTCCTTTTCTTCCCCCCTACCCCTGTGTCCCAAGCTGCTTAAAACGTTCACATTCGAGGGGAAATATTCGACTTTCGGTTTGGTTCGAACAGGTTAAATTACTCTGAGTAATCGAACGCAAATGAGAGGAGAGAGAGAGAGAGAGAGTTTAGCATACTCTATTTAATTCACCTAAACGACATGCACGCGCGCTATTTATTCCTCGGCTTGCGAGGAGAATATTATTTTTACACACCGACCCCCATAGATACTTTTATTAATCGGTCACACACGACAACAACGGTCTTCTGTCCGTTCAAGAGATTACTCTCTTCGAGCGAATCGGGAACAATACTCTTTTACCTCATTGCTCTTTTTACTCCATTTATTCGAAGATTAAGAATAACTTTGAGAATAGCCCTTTCACTCTAAATTTCAGAACCGCCGACCCGAAGAAGAGGGGGAGGGGAGGATACAGTACGAAACAACCAAGGATCTCTCCAACTTTACGATCAATGGACTAGAGTGGAGCTTCAGACCTTAGAATTTACGATCTGAGATAGTCCAACTGGATTCCCACTCTAATTCTCCGTTCAAATCAATTACTTCCTGGAATCAAATAGACCATTCCATTTACACAATTTTAAATGAAACTGACTTTATTTCTTTCTCGATCATCGGATAGTTGGATGAAATACACTGGTGTGCTCGTTCTATCAAAGCAACACTTCGAGCAATCTTTACGAGGCAAGCGATCGTTCAAGATATAATTGGCATTGCCAATAGAGCGTGTTTGTCATCATCGAAAATATAAACAGTTGAGTCCTTATCTGACTCCTGCAATTAATTCAGTCTGTCACGACGAGTCGAAAAAGCATTCGCCCGATGCCATCGTTGCAAACTGACTGAACTGGCCCCCCTTCAACTGATCGATGTATCTCTGCTTTGTATCAACGTATCGAATTGTTCGAATTGCTCGAAAGCATCGACGACGAAAATGAAACGTCGCTGTGACGTTAACGAAATTTCTGAATGCCGTTTTAGAAGAACGAATTCGCGAAAATCATTCGAAAAATTCCAACAGCTCGGCTCTCCCAGCTACTGTCTGTCTGTGTTTCTCCCATTATTATCGCGAGGAATTTAGCATTTAACTATTGTAAATTAAACCCCCTCCCCCCCGGCACGTCTCTGCTTTCCCATGTCGAACAATGCGAGATCACGCGCTGAATGCGATGGCAATTTGCATTTTATGCCCCTTTCAGATAGAGGAGCATCGCGGAACGATGAATCACTATCGCGAACGTCGATGTTCGCGTCACGAGCAGTTATCGTCGCTTTCGCGATAGACACTTACATAATATCGAAGAAAATATGCGCGACGTACAACAACGCTACCGCGAATTGCGACGTCTGATTCGTCGAATTGATCGTAATTTGTCTGGTCGAGCAATTCTCAAGATCGTTCCTGCCAAATGGAAGCTTAATCGACGTTGAATCTTACGTTGAACGAAGAAAATATTAAATTGGCCTAATAAAAATAGTTTTTTTTCTATCTCTCTCTCTCTTGTGCACGTGTGCGAATTTTTCATGAGAAACTAAAAATTTATTAATATTGTAGCGATATAATTTAAGTGATGTTTATTATATTAAATAACAAGGAAAACAATAATAAACAATAATTCGAATAAACTCAAAATTAATTCTTTTATACAACACAAACGACTCGCTCTTTTGACCACATTCATTATTTTACGACTCTGCCCTGACTCTGTTTTTTTTCTGACTCGCACGACTTTCATCTTTTCAAAAAGAAAAGAAAAAGCGTTCGATGCCAACGGTGTGCTTCTCATATTCATACTTTTTCGTTCATGCATCTTCAGCAAACAGAAGTAAAAGTAACTAAAGATATAACTATACATTGTAATAATTTCGATATTGCAATATGTTGATCATTTTGTTCGATTATCTTCTGCCATCTTTCAAGCAACCCTCGTGTTCGAAAAAATACGATTTGATATCCTCGTCGGTAATGAGATTTAGCAAACCAATTCTGGACGTAGTTTGAAGGCTTCATCAGGTAATTTTTCATGCGCTTACACAGCGTTTTTTCTTTCTTTTCGGAAGTAGGACAGCGAAATGATGAGGAGAACGTTCCTTTTTGACTTTCCATTTCGAGATCGAGGCCAGACAAACAATTGTTAACGAAATCATGCTTTTTNTTTTTTTTTTTTTTTTTTTTTTTTTTTTTTTTTCTAAAACGAGCTTGCACAACGAGGTATCAAATCACACAATGAATATGCAGTTCGAAACGAAGTCAGCCACATTTTAAGATATCCACATATGTCCAGTTAGATATGCATACACAGAAAAAAAAAATGCAATTACTTTTTGGTCGACCCAATAAGACGACACTCTGATTCGAAAATACTTTGCAGTAAAGTATTTGTACTTTCTTTCTTCAGAAGATTTTTATAAATAATCGATCAGAACGAAAGCTCTTTCCCTTCATTTTTCAATAAATATGGTATTATTCGTCATTGCAGTGAGCTATCGAGGCGAACAGGCCTGAAACATAACGAGATTCCACAATCTGTACGGAAAGGAAATGAGCGTATATAACGTTATCGCATCCTGTATGTGCTCATCGGGACGCATATTGCTCTTCTTTCTTCCATCTCTCAGGATGCATCTGCTCTGAACTGTTTCGCCACTGTTATTTACATTTTCTCGTTTTTCCCCTTGCTTTCCTTCTGCCTTACGTTTGGGGCTCGTCTTGACAGACCGTTATCTTTCATTTTCGAGGAAAATGAAACACGAAAACGGTCGAGCAGCTGAGTCCAAGGGAAACCTCGCTGCACGAGCTAAATACGCCGCACTAATTGCGTTCTTGCCTACTGTTCTTTCACTTGTACACGAAGAAAAAAAAAAAAAAAAAAC
>NIPQ01067730.1:0-24289 GCA_002806875.1 Lepidotrigona ventralis hoosana | reverse complement strand
ACCAATAAATAAATAAATCTAGTAGCGACGTAATTTTCATCATCTATAGTATCTTAAAAATTAATTTGATTAGTATATACTGTCAGTCCATCCTCAATTCATTCGTCAAATAAAATTCTAAGGACGGCATATCGCGTCGAATTAATTGCATAAGTAAAATCACTCTTGGAAACGATGGAATCAACACGGGGAGTCAGTTTTCAAAGGATTCTTTCTAATGTCAAATATTTTTACCTATCTATCAATGTCGATTGATATATCGCGTCGAATTAATTGCATAAGTAAAATCACTCTTGGAAACGATGGAATCAACACGGGGAGTCAGTTTTCAAAGGATTCTTTCTAATGTCAAATATTTTTACCTATCTATCAATGTCGATTGAAACCCCCGCGCCCTGTAGGAACTTGGACGTCAGCTTCCTCAAAGTTTTCTTCCGTGGATTCCCTTTCTAAAAGATTCCTTTTGTCGGACGGACGGCTTTCTACGTTCTCCCGTGTGCTCTCGTAACACAATACATCAGCTAGATTACGTATTTGTCTGGATCTTTTCGTCTGTCGCTGCCATTCGACGAATGAGTTTAGCACTCACCTGTTCTCTTTTGAATTTCATACTTCGGAAATATTATTGATCGAAAACACGCGGCAGAGATAAACGAGGACGAATACACAAATAAGGGAACGACTTGCGTTGCTTGCGGATGAAACGTCCAAATTTTTAATAGAAGACTTTCTTCCAACATTTTCTTGAAAATATTTTTTCGTTTTATTGATGTATATTTTACAGTGTATATTGTATGATGTTTCTATGTTTTCTGCCATTTCGCAAAATTATGTGCGGCCCATTCTGATTTATTACATTCTTCCATCTTTCGTAATGTCATTTTTCATTCGAAATGACATCACAGACATGATTTTCCCAGAATTCGATAATAAACGAAAATAATAAAAACGTGTGTTCTTATGTTGAAATATTCCAGATGTTCAGAGAGGAATGGTTTGAAGTATAAAAAAAATGTATCTCTGTAGAATTGTGCTGAAAATGTTAGATGATTCATAGCCGAAAATAAATTCAAAAACTGACAATTTTCTGTATTTCTATTTTGATGCAATTTAATATAAAAAAAAGAGAAAATTATTACATTATAAAATATACGTGCAATTCAAAAATTTTATTACCCATATCGAACACTGATTATTCATGAAAAACATTCTAAGAATTTTCAGTAGAAATGTAAAAATATATTTAAAAAGATTCGCGAGCTTAATTAACTTATTTTGAAAGCCATAAAAATTTGTTCCTCTCTTTATTGCAATGTATCTCGATCTCTAGCAGCGAATAAGAAAATTAATCGGTAATTTAACTAAAAAGAGTTTCATCAGTTGATTAATGAAAGATCCATCTGCCGATTAAAATTGAAGAGAACTTAATCGTTGATAACAATTTTTGAAAGGTATTTAATTGTCAATCATAGTAGAAATTTAATCGTTATGTATCATGATTAATAACTAAAATTGGAATGTAACAATTAATTGCGATTGAAAAAATTCAGTCGTCGTTGATTAATGTTTTGCTCAGTTCTCAGTCTATAATTACCGATCCACTTATGCTTTTCATCGTACGTATCATTGATCGTCACGTCTATGAATATACGTCCAATAACCATTGCAGTTCCATGAGAATTATTCTTTCTAACTTTATCCGGACGATCGTTTCCAAAAGCGTGGAGCCGCGTTGTCGCTCGCCGGGGATCGATCGAACAATTCGCCGTGACTATGGCTCGGCTTACGTGGAAAGCGGAAATGTTAACGCCAATTGTTCGAGAGAAATCACAGGTATCGAAATGTAAAAACGTTAATTTTCAATATAGGTGAAGGCTTTGTTGATTTTCAATATCAGCGAAGGCTTCAACAACATGTAATATGTATTAAGTATGGAAAATTGGAGTAAGACGGCCATACTGAGTGGAAAATAAGTGTAAAGTGTTTTACTTTTTATTACAAAAGAGCAGCATTTTAGCAAAACAAATATAAGAATATGTATAAAAAAAAAAATTTTATTTTGATATGTCATTTATAACCTTGGATTTAAAATTAAAACTAACTTGTGAGTAAATGTACCATCTTACCCGATTATTATTACTAATTTGCATAATTTTGGCATGTTAATTAGCCAGCTCTTTAATATTTAATACAAGATTCATGCCACTAATTTAAGTATTTAAAATTTAAAATACTATACCCTTCCTTTAAAAATATCTTGGATAGTTTCAATCTTTTGATCAAATTATCCAAGATATTTATAAACTGATCTATTTGATTTTTTAATATAATTTCGTGACATTTTATAATGATATTAAAAAATAACTGTGAAATACGTAAATTATACAGTGATCGAATACCATATGAAGTAACAAATCTACCATTTAAACCTGTATAGGTTATATGGATAAATAATATCAAAATAAAATTGAAAGATTAAATTTGTTTTAACACTTTGAGTGTCACGTTTCCCAATTCACAATCTATCACAAAGGAACAATATTTTATAGGAACAATTAAATAGGAAAGATTTTCACACTTGTTTGTAAATATGAATTTAAATAACGAAATTCTAATTTGTAGATAAATACATTTATTTCATTTATTCAACGAAATGTCATATTTATAAATGCATAAACCTTCGACATTTAGAGTGTTAAAATTTTAATTGCCCATCAAACATTTACATTTACATAAACTTCTATTCACTAATCTGCAATGTCGAATCCCCATAAAACGCATACGTCAATAGGAAAATTATTTCGTCATCTTTTATGTATCTTATCATGCTAAACTATGATATATTACCGATTGTTTCACAGTTGAAATGGTGTACCAAATATAATCGAACAGATGTAAAAAAATGACATTGATTGTCTTATCCTGCCTTTCTCTTACGTATGTATGCGTACGCGAGATAGTGTTTATTTCGCAGACAAACGAGGTGGATAGGGATCATCGTAGCCTCTGTAATCCCTTGGAATTCGAGGCTAAGTTGCCGTAAAGAATCTTTCGTCGACGCTTTCAGAACGAAAGGAATGACGAGCGGAGTATACTTGCGAACGACTTCTCTATCGCGATTGCAACGTTTCCTTCAGTTTTTTTCTTCTCCTTTCTTTATCGCCTCTTTTGAGTGGTAAGATTGCGGTCAATATACGAGCCTCCGCGCTGAATGTCAAAGTAGAGTTTCAGCCGAACAATTGGAACCTCCTTCGCGCTGGCGACAAAAAAGTTACGAACGATTCGAGCTTAAAGGTGCACTCGCGAGATTAGCGCTAGTTGAATGTTGCTAATCGGGGCGCGAGAGTTACCTGAGAAAAGTAATTACAGAGAGTTGTGAAAAGTATTCCTACACTCTTCGAATGAGTGTAGTGCATTTTCGGAAGACTATACCGGCTGATTTGGTGGCAAAGTCAAATACTAGGTGACTTTATGAGAAAGAATAAATCGAAGAGGAGGAACGAAATCTTTTCATTTAACCCTTTTACGGAATTTTACTTTTGATACAAGTTTTTGATTTATTTTTATCATCGTAACAGATACTGTTGATAGTTATATTTCATTTATATTAAAAAAAACAACGTATAAAGCTAGTAATTACTACATGATAAAAAATAATTATAGTTTTAATAAATACTTCTGATAGTGTTACGTACTTGAGGTGGTTTCTTATTAAAACTTTTGGGTATTTGAAAATATTTAATTTCACTGTTTCTCATAAAATGAAGATCATAATGTTCACAGAATGAACAGGAATAAAACTCTTTCGTTGAACTATTTGTTTCCGAAATAGATTTGAATATTTATTAATAGACTGCGGATTTTTATACAGATTCGTATTTTTGAGAATATAAGTTAAAAAAATGGAACTTTGATAGAAAAATCTATCACGTACCGAATATTATTTAAAGCACTATTATGGTATTATATATTTATATTTTTCACATCATGTACATTTTGTGCAACTTTGCGCTTTAAAATTTTTTATAAATGCATAAAAATTCGTAATCTCTTTATTAATTACGTTATATCGTTTCTTGAATAAACATGCAAACTATTTTTGTGAAAACGAGATTTCTACATTTTTCATTTATTTTCCTATGCCAACTTTTTTTTTTTTTTAATGAGGTTGTGACCGTCGAATTAATAATTATCGTCAGTAGTTATTAGTGAAGGTTCAGTTAACTGTTAATCAGTCAAATTTGTCTGATTTTTTAGTTTTCTTCATAAACACAAACAAATCACGGCTTTTTTTTACTATTGATACTATCTTTTAACAAGAGATAACTATGTTAGGATAAGATAACTCATGGTAATCAGTATATTGCACTTTTCATATACTTCTTCTGCGCTAGTTTTTTACTTATATAGCACAGAAGTTGCCAAAATGTAGATCACGAATTGATTTTTGATAGATTTTGGAAAATTTTAAAGTACGACAATTTAACATATTTATTGAAAATATTTCGCTTATCGAGAGTAAGTGTAATACAGTCCACATCAGTACAGTAATATCTTCCACATTTATTACATCACAAGCGAATTGCAGAAAAGTATTGTTTTCGAAAGTAAGACTCGACCCATAAAATTTTGGGAGTAACTAATATAAATAAGAGATGATTGCTTGATTTTACTCATATTAAATAGATAATTCTGAAATTCGACTTTTTCGAAGGTTAATCTTCAAACGAAAAAATTTCATTCTATACTTTTTTCTTATATTTTATGAGAAATCTCGTGCTCGTTCCTTCTTCGGCCGCATTGTGCGTTTTTATAATGTACTTGTATGTTGTTATAAATATAATTGTAATAAATCAGAAAAACCAGTTCGCATTTTTATAATATGGATTTGGTCTGTTTGGTTGAATATCGATTCTAACTATTTTTCAGACAGTCTTTTAATAACAAATAAGAAAATGAGAACGAGAGAATAAAATGTGTTTTTTAAAAGAGAAGAACGGAGAGTACTATACTCCGTTTCAAGATCTATTGGATCAACTGGGTAAATTTGGACTAGTGAAATGAATTTGACCAGTGAACTGGTATAAACACTCCGGCTTTCATCTTTTACGTTCACTAGGTGTAAATTCGGCTTAACCGTTGGTAACCACGTCGATCATAGCGATCATTTTTACAATTTTGTTACGATCGATATGGTATAATTGTCAAATGAGAAAATATTCGTACCATACATTATTACACAAAGAGAAATAAATAAATTTTTGTCAAGAGCTATATTAATAGATGTAAATTTTTAAGGAATTTAAGATTTAAAATTCTATAAAATGCATGTAATACGTAAAAATACGTAAAATATTCGAATTAGAATACTTGTTACGATATTTATAATAGATTAAACAAATTTTCATTTGGATTCTATTTTTTGATGATTATATTCGTAAAAATGTATAGAAATAAACATTATTTATTTATGTTAAAATACATTCTAAATAATATATATAGATTATAGTATAAAGAAATTATTATTTTAATGTATTGTATGCGAAATAAATAACAAATATCATTTATTTAGCAGTTTATATATTAACTAACAAATATTTTTAATATATTTAAATGAAAAAAGATGAAAAGTGATAGTCTATTGAGCATTTCGATTACAATTTAAGTCATTATTTAATTCTAATTCTAACTACCAAAATTTACGATAACATTTGTAAGATATGAAAAGTTAACAATAATTGTTAACAATATTACGTACGCTGAATTTAAGGTGATTTTGTTATTTGAAATTTTGGTACATTCGTATTGCAGCAATGTTGTATGTTATAAAATTCAAATTTTTATTGATTAAGAAGTTTAAATTATTTTTATATTTGAGAAGTTTGTTATTCGCCTCTAAAATATATAATGATGAGATAATAAATATAATAAATATAATAAATATAATAAATGATAATATAATAAATATAATAAATATAATAAATATAATATAATAAATATAATAAATATAATAAATGATAATAATAATGATAATAATAAATATATAATGATTGCTAAAAATCGTCAAATTAAGCGACACGTATATATTCTGAAAACCACGTATATGTTGAAAACCTGACAGTATTGTGTTCTCAGTATGCTGGCATAATGAAATTTTATTTGTAAATTTTATACAGTCAAAAGTTTTAGGACACTTTTTATTTTTAATAATCAACATGTATCATGTATCATTACAACATATATCATTATTTTTAATGATCAATATCAATCGTAAATAATATAGTTCATAAATTTCATATTTATTTTGTAATATAATTAATTTATTAATACCGCAATTTCTTTGATATATATTATATATAGAATATATTATATATATATATATAGAATATATTATATATAGAATTATATAGAATTATTACTTAATTTTTCCAATTTTTAAGCAGATATAGTTGTTTTAAACTTCTGAACTGAAATGTACATATTATCTACATTATCAACATGTATCGTAAATAATGTAGTTTTTAAATTTTACGCCTATTTTGTAATGTAATTGTTAATTTATTAACACCACAAATTCTTTGGTATAGAATATTTAATTTGTTCAATTTTAAAGCAGATATAGCAGCTATTCTAAATTTCTGTTATGAAATGTATCTGTTATCTACAAAAGCAAAAGAAAATCAGATTGATAGATAATTGAATCAATTACTCCCAATAGACGTAACAGCTGCAGTATATATTACGCTCGCCTAAATTCTCATCAAGTATATTATTTACTTCGTATCGTAACAGAGAATCAATTTTTGATATATATAGAGGAACTTTCGAAACAATTAGAATTTTTTTAATAAAGTGGAAATTCGAATCGCTTCGAGTGACGCTTGAAAGTCTTGCGTTTGAGATCTTGATAAATGATAAATAGATGTCAATAAGTGACAGATTATTGAGAAATTGGTAAATATTTAATACTATACGAATATCTTACTTGTTAAATATTTAATATCTTACAACAAGTGATATATAAACTACGGAAATAAAAAAAAAAATAGATTAAAAGATACAGCTTTAAACATGATTTTATTATTAAACATTTCATATTAAATAAATTTGAATGAAATACTAGTATCTTTAAACGAATTTCATCGAAATCATTGAGAATCTTTTTATTTTATACACTTTTTCTTACTTTCTACAGAACAAAGCACACAAATATATTTAGCACCTATTGAACTTGCCACATTTTTAAAAACGCATTAACGCGTTAATTACAGAACATTTTCCAACTAACTATGGAAACGAATGATGCAAAAACATTGAAAATGTTTATAAAAATACTGAAACATCCATCACTCATCGAAACTTCCCAGAGTTCCAAGACTCTGAAAACTAAGAAGCTTCAAAAGTGTTTCCAAAGAAATTTAATAACACTGAACATTGCTTTGCTTTCAGAAATTTCAAAAATACCGAGTCACATGACAATACGATTGAAATCATTCTTCAAACATGCACACGGTACACAGGTATTCGACGCAACACGCTAAACCGCTTCGTGCCTACGTGCGCGCACACATGTAGAAAACAGCAATTACGTTGACGAAAAAATAACAATAAAGATTTCGTAAATTGGCGGCACGCTTCGGACGTGAAAGTGGCGTTCGCTGCGGGTCTGAAAAGGTGACACTGGTCTAGACAGGAATCCCTAGGGCTGGAGGAGAGGAGAGGAAGGTCGTGCGCGTGCAGCTTGCCACCCCGTTTCCGAGAAAAAGGTCTAGTGCACAGAAAAGGGGAGGGAAGAGACTGTCGTTTGGCGAACAGCAGAAAACACAGGGATGGCGTGTAGGGTGCCGATGCCTGGTCGTTGGAGGGAAAACGGTGGCCGAGGGAGCACTGGTAAGGAGGAGAAGCGAAAGAATAAAGGGGTGGGTTATGTGCGGGTAGAAAACGACACGCTATCAAGCGGGAACACTCGGCCGTGTCGCTGCCGGTGTGTCTAGCCAGCAGGCGGCTACGGGCGGGGGCTGACTAGAGGCGGAAAATACAGTGCATCATCAACAGATAAGCTGCTTAGCTGCGTCCTTATACCACCGAGTGTTGCTCGGATAGCAGTGAGTTCCGGTGGCACCACCGGTCTTCCGTTCTTCTTTTCTTTTCTTTTCTTTTCTTTTCTTCATTGTCCTTTTGCCCCTTATTTTGTCTCGGACCTTTATCTGGCGAGGCCGGTTCATCGCCGTTCTTGAATATCGCCGGCGCGGCGAAATATTGCGCCAAATAAGCGTGAGAAACCAGGCGACCTCGATTTCTTCCGATCGTCGGCCGGCAATCAAGCCGGTAAAATGTCTGCATTAAGGCTGTACGCGATGCTGAGTGTGCTGTGTATTATCGCCGATTCGTTGAAACGAATCGGATTCTTACGGGCGAAGCCGCCGGCCCCGGTGGACCGTGCGGAAATCGCGACGAGAAGTTTCTATCCCCGCCTAGCTGTTCCGCGCAAATGGCTTTTTATCGCGTTAATGTACCGTTAATGTGTCCCCGTCGAAGAACAGATGTAAAAATCCTCGTCTCTCGCTGCAAAATCGGCCACACCGTCGGAAATATTTGATATCGATCTTGCAATTAACGATTCGATAACGTCGTTTTTCCGTCGCTTCCGCTCGCTTTTTTTGCGACTTCAACGTTACCGGTTCCCTCTGCTTTTACGCCTAGAATACTCGTTCCCGCCGGTATTCAGATATTTTTGCCCGCGTCGCGAATTTTCTTGTAGTAATCTCCAACGGCAGTTTCCCGGCTTCGTTGGGTAATTTCCGCGGTGATTCTCGAATTGTTTGAAACATCATCGCGGTTCATTAAAGTTTAATGATACCCACCGATTTAATAACACTCGGAGATATTACTAAATCCTATAGTACATTTTGCAAAAATACGACAACTATTATACGTATTGTACGTGTATAAATACACTGCCGTTCTTAATTAACCAAAAGCTCGATTTTTGTTACGTTTCTAAAATTACGATTGACATAGAACATGATTCTACTTAATCTTCTGCATTTTGCTAGAATTTAGCATAAAATTCTCTGCTAAAATTATAATACCTGGATCAGTCAAAGTTCACATTTATTTCTAGTGTTCTTAATATAAGAATTCGAGTCACGGTTCTATATTTTTTTTGTAGATTATCAAACGTGTTACATGTGAGTCGATTACTTTAAAAGTGGCATAAATCACTTTGTTTCAAAATCGAGATATTCAAGGATTCGCGTTTTAACGAGTGTAGAAAAATACTGACTTGTATTTTTCTTAGTATAAATAATTTCGCACAAGTATTAATGAATCGCCATTTTCAATTACCGTACAGTGACTTTTGCCACTTTCAAAATAAACAGCTCATGCGTCAATGATACTAGTGATACCATCTTATTCGTGGGATGAATCTCAAGAAATTTGTGACCTATTATGAATCTTGAGAAATTTGAATTAGTCTCAAAGCTTCGAAACTTTAAGCTTCCCATGATGTTTCTGAGTTTCAAAATCTCAGCCCTTAAATTAAGTCTCAAAGCTTGCAAGACCTAAGCTATATATTATTATTTATTTGTAATAAATGATACTTCATAAAATTTTATATTCAGCCACCTAATTATTATGATATTAATATTCTATTGTATATGTTAAAATTGAATCAAAGAGATTCATTTGAATTGTATTTTACGTTGCAATAATGTGGGAGTGTACAGTTAGTTATAATGTACATGTTATGTAAACGAATTTTTAGTTAGACTTAGTTAGACTAAACTTAAAATTGGTATTATTGAATTGCTGAGTAAATAACAATTAATAAAATTAATTTACTTAATTTCGGAATTTTTAATTTAAATTAATATAAAATTAATCTAATGTGCTACTTGAGGATTAAATACATATCTATGATCTAAGCTTACAAATATCTCGACTGTATAAAATTAATAGCTGCAGAAAAATAATTTCCAAATTTTACACAAAATTCTAGAAAATTATGTAATTTTTCACAATAATGTTCAACTAATTAATTTTCTGTTTTGATATAATAAATTTAATCCTAAACTATTGTATATTATATATTTATACAATTATGCAATTTGAAATAATTATTTAGTAAATAGTTCTTCTTCAAGTTATTTTGTTATCAAATAAAGTAATTGTTTATTCTGTTCTGTATTTTGTATTTTGTATATTGTTTGTATATTATTGTATATTGTTTGTATATTGTTTGTATATTATTTTGTATATTGTTATTGTATTTTGTATATTGTATATTTTGTATTTTGTATATTGTTTCTGCAAATAATGTCTGAATTATCTTTAATCACCTTCTGCGATTATTTATTATTTTATATCAATTGATTTATCTTTTGAGATACGAGATGAAGTTATCTTTTTTGACAATTTATCAAACTAATTACTAGTAAATTAATATGTAATGAAACAATAAATGGAAGTAATAAATTGGTAGAAACGATTTATTATCTCAAACACATATTTTCTACCCATACTTCAAATAAAATTTATATCTACATAATAATAAATGAAAATAATAAATTAGTAGAAATGATTCATCGTTATTATTTTAAATAAAATTTTAAATGAAACTCACTAAATCCTGATATACACACGAGACATTTTTTTTAGCAATACGAATCGAATTTCAGACAAAAATATATTAGCCTTTAAATTATGAAAATTTCGAGTTAATGCAGGAGTTTAATTTTGCATTCTTTGTGCTTGAAATTAATTACAAGGTAAAATTAAATTAAAGATTTCAGAAATAAATATTTTACTATAATATATAAATAATATAAATATAAAAATACTAAATTGCTACGATCTTGAATGTCTGAGGACACAATTAACAGCTAAGATTTGAAACTTCAATTTTCAGCTGCAGTCTGGCATCTCCGGTAATATTACCAAGAGTATTGCACTCGTAAATGCATGTTCGATATAATGCCTCATTCTATATGAAAATATCAAAGGAAAATCACCTACTTGGAACCTGAATAACGACAATTCCTTGGGAGTAATTCGCTGGATTATGACGCGTGCTATCTAAGCGTTTTCTACGGATATTATCATCGAAGAAAGATAAAGTAGGTTACTCGAGAAGATTTTTATGGCTTCATCCGCAGATGAAGCTATAGAGTAAGAATAATTGAACTTGTTTTTGCCAAGTATTCCGCTGGTTACTGCAAATCGACATATCGAAATGGTGATAAAATTTCCTCTTAAAATTCAATTTGTATCCTAAATTACTCTAATGTAGGTAAATTAATAAGATGATACATGCATGTTAAAAAGTGGAAGTAAAAGGAAAACAATTTAGTTGGATTTTAGGTAATTTTAGGAACTTGAATCAAAAATGAAAGTAACAAAAATCACAGAAAATTATTCTTCGAAAGATCAATAAACTAAATTCTATTCCTTATAACATTAATTATTCTTACAATATTTTTTATAAACAGAAGACGCGTTGTTTTTTTATGAGGTACTTATAATTATAATTTTTGTAAGATACTTATACTTCAACAAACGAGACATTTAATATTCACGTTAAATAGTCTGATACCAGATACGTACAGAGTGCGTTAAAATAAAATGTACAAGCAGACAGGGGATGATTCCTCACAAAAAAAAAATAAAAATAAAAAACGAATATAGAATAAAATATTTTTTCATATAATTTCAAGGCTTGAAGTTAATCAATTCTAGACATGACAGAATAGAGGTTATTTTACGTGCAGAAATAACTAAAAAATGTAGAATAAAATTTTTGTACAAGATGCTTCATTTTCGAGAAGATGAAGAGTTTGAAAATTTACCAAGGTAATTTCTAAATATATCTATATTTTCTTGAAATATAGATCTTGATTATAAATATTTTATTCTATAAGCCTGTTATCAAATATATCGCAACACACAATTTTCAATTTCCTTAACTTATTATACAAGGAATATTTCTTTTTAAATAAGACGAAAAACTTTCGTTTTGCACGTTGGATCATTTATGCTTATTACTAACAATAGTTTTAAGTAAATTTCGCTGGCTTGCCATATTTTAAATACAACTTTTTTTTTTAAATAACAGAAATTCTAATTTTTTTATTTCTCCGAACAGTGATGAAACAAACCTTTAATTAAAGAAACTAGCAAAATAGGGAAAATCCGCGAAACTTAATTTTAATTTACTTAATTTTAATTTATTTAATTTTCTAAATTTACTTAATTTTAATTTATTTAATTTTCTAAATTTACTTAATTTTAATTTATTTAATTTTCTAAATTTACTTAATTTTAATTTATTTAATTTTCTAAATTTACTTAATTTTCTGACATTTACTAAAACTATTCGACATTTAATAGAAATATCTCTGTGACGTTGAACTTTCACAGAAAGAATGTGACATCATTCGTCTCTAAACTATCTTTCTCATAAATCTGAAATTAATTATTGACGTATAAAGTTTTAAATAACCAGCAAGAAACTCTAATACTTCTGGTTATGTAACGTAAATTTAAAATCGAGAATAATAATAGTTAATATGCAGAGCGTCATAAAATACCAAGAATGATAATTCCAAGCGCGAAATAGCTTTTGCCAAGTAGAGAAACTAATTATAATAACCGATATCTAACAAGCTTTTGATAATATTCCGCCCAATCTCTTTTGTATAAATAATATCCACCGTGAAAGCACGAACCAAATGTTCAAATTGAATATTACGTTACTATACATTAGACGAACGACTGTATTTTATGTATGAAAGTATTTTATGTACACATTTTGGAACAGCTTCATCTTCATAGAAATTCTCGTTTGAAAACAGTTGGGGGAATTTTATTTGAAACGAGGCTAAAAAAGTGATTATTTATTGCCTTTATTTTAAAAATTACGCAGAAAAAGTGACTTTATTTCTACTCTTGTTCAAGTTAAATAAATCATTTGCAAATTAATCTTTCGTTTGGATTAATTCACTGAAATAAAAATAACTGATAATCCGAGCACACCATGCTTTATTGCGAGAACATTTTTGCGGCAGAATCAGAGATTATTTGTAGAAATAAATATAGAGCGCAAAGTGAAATAAAGGATAATTCGAGTTGATAACCACATAATGAAACAATTTAGTGAAAAGTCATTTGTTTGTTCAATTTTAAGATAATACTTTTCAAATACTATAATATTTTATTCGTATTTCGTTCAATATTTAAAAAGTGTGTTTCAAATAGCACTGAAAGTTTTACGTTACATGAATTAAGTGAGAGAGGAGACATTCAGGACACCAGTATTGTTGATATTTATTAATTAATTAGAAATTCATATTTCCATTTGTCAATAAAACGTATCTTACAAATATTCTACATTTCTTTGCCATTTGCACATTTATGTCTTTTGAAGAAAATTTGCAATCTTTAAATTTAATCATATTAATGAAATTTCATTCTTGTGATTGTGAATTACTAGTTTCGTCGAAAAATTATCTTTTGCACTCCTTAAAATTAATTCACACTGTTACATCTTGTACTCACAGAATATTATGACAGGTTATATTACATATATATGTAACATATACATATTACATATAATGTTATGACATGTTACACATACACATACATATATGTATGTTAAAATTCGAGTACATTTATTAGAATTTAATATTTCGCCATCTGTAATTAATATTTAGTTAATTATATTAGTATTGATATTTAGTTATATGTCTACACATTTTTTGGACAATATTATACAATGACAAATATGTTCATTTCACATGCAAAATATATTAAAATATTTTAAATATATTAAATATTTACAATCATTATCGACGTTAGATTCTTTTAATTTCTGAAGCTGGGTTGTTTTTATATTTCACATACAAGATGCATATTCAAACTTTTACCAAATGTACATTGCTTTGCACATGTGTGAATCTTCCATAGAATTGTACATATAAAATACACGTGAATATTTATACGTAATTATTTCGAATGCGCAAAATCGTACGGAGTGCACGTAATGTGATAAAATATGTAAAGCATCGAAAATATAATCTACTTTCTGGAACATTTGATACGTAAAAAAATTGTTTACCGAGATTTTCTCTTTGTTCTCAAAAGCATTTTATGAATTTGCATAAAAAAAATTGCAGTCTAATAAGTTACTCATCTCTGCTTGGAATCAATCTATTTAAGTAGATGCGATAGTGGATAGAATTTTTCAATTTTAATCTTTTTTTTTAATTATACCAACCAGATAATTAAATTTTATTCATTGACGATAAAGACTGACGTACCGATTTTTATCGCGTGACAGACAATATTTGTTTTTAGAATATATTTTTACGGATATAAAAGTTATATCGATTAGATTAGATATAGAGATTATTGATCATTATATCGTAAGGGACTATAACAATTTGAGATTAAATTACTTAATTTTGAAATTTTTAATTTTGTAATTAATTCATATCGCAGAAGAATATTCTGAATTTTACTAATTTAACATATCCTGTAATTGTTCTGATATTATTATCTGTAATTCCTATGATACTATTTGACAGATAATTTAATGCGTAGCAAAGATCCTTGAGCTTTTATAGTTCATTATTATTCCTAATTTAGTAAACAAATGGGAACTTCTAAAAAAACTTTTAATATTAAATTTGATCGAGACGTCACACATACAGTGAAGAACATAATTGAACCAAAAACGATGAAAAATTATTAATAATTGAAATTGTTACAACTTTATAAAAAAGAAATTATTCCACAATTCACACGATCTTATTTTAAAGCATGGAATCTTTACTTTGACAGAATTCGTCTTTTTTTTAAAAACGATTTTACATCATGTAATAAGTGTGAAAGTTAGACAGATTTTTTTCATCTGTTAATCGTTCTTTCCTATCACGTCTAGAATTAGTTAAATTCAAGTATACTTGGTAGATCTTCAAATTCAGTTTCCTCGATAACGAAGCCTCAAACCAACAAATTTTTTTACTTAATAATATTAATATTACTGTGCGTCGTGTACATGTATGGATCGATTCCTCGCGAAAAGACGAGATACTTTTCTCATCTTCGATCGCGTTAAAACTGACTCAAACGAGTCACTCTGCAGATTCAGCCGGTAAAAGTTTCGAAATACTTTCTCTGAACACGATGAAGAGCGAAATACAAGTACAGTCGTCCGCGAGAATGAAATCAACATGTCGATAAGACGTTTGTACGGGAATTTCAAACGGGGAGAAGAGATCAAAGACGTTTCGACGTCCGATAAGGATCACATCGATATGCACGAGAGAGAGCGTCGCGCGCGTATATAAAACGTATATAAAAGTTTTGGAAAGCCTCTCGCTGCGTCTCGCCAAGGGGCAAAGTTCGCTGCTGCGAGGAGAACGACTGGAACGAAGTCAAGGACCGAAAGATTTATCGCTGGCGAATGCTTATTGGCTAGGCGTCGCGAAATGATACAAGGTGTACTCACTTTGCACGGCAAACATTGAAGATACACGCGGACTTTTGAAAAGAGTTGCGCCGAAGGCGGAGAAACGAACATGGATATTGGGAGTGTCAGCTCGAGGAAATATCGCTAAACTAGGAAAAATTCGTCGGCACGGATTCTCTCCGGCCGAGTTGTGCTTATCGGCAGACACAGAGTTCGGTAATATTTCCGGGTGATTTTTAAATACTTTAAATTTCAAGTGTTCGAAATATTATTTAATGTTTTGGATTCTGTTCGGCTTAGATGGAACAACATTTCAAATATAATAATGATAACAATAACATTTCGACGAGCGGAGAATATTTTCATTTTTGACGATTTAAATAAAATACTTTCGTTTTGATAATGTGAAAGATTAAATATATAAGATGAAGTATTTTATTTCAATAATCTATACTAAGAATAAAAAAATAAATATATATATATATATATATATATATATATATATATATATATATATAAAGTAAATAAAATAAAAGAATAGAATAAAATGAAATAAATCTCGCTGGAAGTATTTAGCATCATCCCATAAATGCGTTTTTTTTTTCATTCTTTGACGTAAATCGAATTTCTATCGTTGCGGTATTAAGAGGAATTTAGATAAGAATAAGTTTTAAATATACTGGTGGTAAAAAGTATTTCGAATGATGTTTCCTTTTCTTGCGTTGTTTTAAAACTCTTGGAAACGGCAGTATTTATGAAATGATCTAATATCTCTTAGTAGTGATCCAAATAAAAAGTTCTTACATTTAATTAATATGACACATAGAAAAATTACTACAATTTTCAGTATGCAGTATATAAAAGGAGATTAGCAATAAATATATACTCATAAATATATTGAATCATTATTTTTAGCAATAATATTTAAAACAAAGAAAAGAAATATTAAAATATTTTCAATAAAATGCTATTTTAAAGACTTATTGTTAAATAAAATATTTTATCTTTAAACTTTATACGCATACCTTTAAATAAATAGGATTATTTACTATTTACTATTTACATTGTATTTTACCCAGCTCTGCATATTTAAGTATATGCAGTGAAGTAGATAATATACCTTAAAATAAATAGAATTATTTACTATTTAAATATTTTACTTATTTCTTTCATTCAGATGTATGAAGAAATTAAATTAAAAACAAAAAATGTACAAAAAATTAGTTTGAAATTTTATAAATTTTGGTCAAAGAAATTTCTTCGTTCGAAGCTTGCTTTTCGAGAAAACGAAATTCGAAAATCTCTTCGTTTGAATTTGATTTCAGCATCAACTGAGTATGAGTAAATTCATTAAGGAAAACGAAACATAAGTGAATATTAAATATATTAAAAAACTGCTTCTGTTATTTACTTAAGCGTGAAGATAAAATTAAGAAAAAACTAATTAAATTAACACTTGTAGCGCCAGATCTGTTTTAAAAGGCGTAATATGTGGACTGACGCTAAAGCCCAAATGCGTTTTCATATACATATACATTTCTGCAGAAAAAAATTCTCAGGAACCGCGCGTTTTCCATTTTCCCGTTTTCATTTTCCAAAAAAAGTCAAGCTGTTTTAATATTTACATTTCATTTAATCGTTTTAATATTTATCTTCTCAATTTTAAACAAATTGTAACTAATATATTTGAAATCACTAAGATTTCGTACACAGAAAATTAGCTGGTTATGGAAAATTAGAATGGTAAAGATTTTTATTTTGAAAGTGCCATTTTCAGAGTTTCAAACTGATATGAAGTATATTATGTAGTAAAATTTTATGAGATAAGAGCTATATTTTTTATTATTAAAATAGTAATATTCGATAGTGTTCAGATAATGATTTCATAAATAATAATAATTCCAATAAATATAGAGGATAGTAGCTCAAATAGTGATTTTTTTAAATAATAATCATTCCAATAAATATAGAGGATTCCATTTCAACTAAACTTCTAGAGGACGCAGGTTTTAAAAGGTTAAAAAATACTAATGGAGGAAAGATAAATTTGTTAAAAATATGTCGGATGCGATTTTTGAGGATTGAACCATGTAAAATGTTCTATAAAACATCAATGAATGAGGATGCACTATTCAAAAGTCTGAATTTACTATCGCGTCGAGGGAGGCCAAGAAACTTTAATAATATTGAATTGACACTACTGTACAAAAATGTAAGACCAACACTAATCGCAACACTAAAATACAACGATATAATGGACTTATTACACTATATACCACTTGTACGCCATAATTATTTAAAATCCCTCCCGCATACGCAAATTGGGGAAGAATGGATTATAAATTACGAAATATTATTTGAATGTAACATTTCTTTAATAGTGAATAAAAGTTGGATATT
Source organism: Lepidotrigona ventralis hoosana (assembly GCA_002806875.1). Classification (NCBI taxonomy): domain Eukaryota; kingdom Metazoa; phylum Arthropoda; class Insecta; order Hymenoptera; family Apidae; genus Lepidotrigona; species Lepidotrigona ventralis. The sequence continues at coordinate 6,417 of NIPQ01067730.1, read as the reverse complement.
TGTTTAACTTTAAAACACAAAATTGTAATATTTTTTTTATTTTAAGGTAATTTTATCTTTTTTAAAGGATTTATGCTTTTTTAAAAATTAAAAAAGTTATTTCGTTAATTTTGAAAGTGGCTTAAGTCCATTTATAGCCAAAATGTGTTATTTTCTAAACAATATTTATCACACTAATTGGGTTGGTAAATTATACATCCTTAGAAACAGAAAAACATTATACTACTATGTTACTAGTTACTAATATTTTTAAAATTTATCAAAACGCAAACCGTTAAATATCTTGATTTAAAAATAAATGGACTTGGGCCATTTTCAAAATAAACAGCCCATATGATCATAGTTTCTGTCTTCTTCATGTGTTTATTTCTTGTGACTGTTATTAACTCTTATGAATTTTTGTGAAATTTATTTTTTACTTAATTATGTAGTACTTCATTATATAGTTTGTTGCAATTTGGTAAAATGAGTGTGGAAAGTGACGCAGATGATCTGTCGTGCAATGAAGATTTTTCTAATGATGAAAATCTCTATCTCTTTCTGAAAGAAGATATAAATCCAATAATTAGTGGTAAATCGAAATTACAAAATTCGTAAATACTGCGGCAGCCTAGGTGAAATCCCCAATAAAATAGATTGGAAAGAAACGCTTTGGAAAATATTCGCTCGAAACGATATTTTCAAGCAGAAATGTAACTTCCAATCTCACCCTGCAGCGAGAGGTGAATTTGTAGTTGGTAAGTATCGAAACCGTTACACAACTGCTTGGTATTCGTCGCTGGTTTTCGATCGACTGTTAAACCCAGCGCCGACGACAAACAGTCAGGTAAACAATTTACTGCGATACTGTGTTGCTCAACGATTGATCCGGGGTAGAAAAAAAGCTCGGCCCCGGATAACGACGAGGCCGAGAAATTTCCGAATAGCCGCGCGTTAACAAACAAATTTCGCACACACGTAGTTCAGAAATCACGCGGCTATTACTCCTCGATTCGGTTCCATTATAGCCGATCTGATCCGAGTGTCGCCACCAATTAATCGGGATATCTGTAATTGTCACGTCCAAGGATGCACTATACGTGAAGTCGCCATTATTACGTGCGTACAGCCGCTACTTGCGTATACGCGGCGCGGATGTCATCGTTGAAACAAAAGCAGCTTCGCAGCTAGATCCGGGACAACGACTACGTTCCCTCTCCCATCTTTAGGAGGAGGAACTGCGTAATCAGGAATCTCTGGGCTGGAACGCGTGTACATGCATGGTGGCTCGTATTCACGACTCGAATAAAGCCAACGAGTGGTTCGCGTGTACAATGCTGGATAAAGTAAATGTACAGTGCTAGATAAAAACCATTTAATAAATATGCAGGCCGAGTCACCTAAAACCAGAGGCTGAAATTATCTTTGAAACGACTAGTTATATCTAAAATATGTTTTAGACAAAGATTAAATAAAAATTAAGTAGTTTCCAGATCGTTAATCGAGTGAAACTTTTAACGTTATTCGACTCGGTTCGCCGAATTTCGACTTTGAACAATTATCGTGCTACATTATTTTGAAGTTGAAATATCTCCTGACCCGAATGATTCAAATAGTTTAATATTTTCTTTTCTAAAGAATGACGAAGCTGAATCGAATAACGTATTAAAAAATACATAATTAAAAAAAAAAAAAAACTTGACTTTCAAATACTTTCTATACATCAACATTAAAAAATATCAGTTACATCAATCAATTTCGAAATTGTTTACTTTTGTTTAAAACATTTTTTGATACAATTAATCATGTCGAAAATGTTTCAATTTCCAGTCTTAAGTGACTCGCTCTATAATGCGGGATTGTTTGAAATGAAAAATAAAAATATTTGCAGAGATTATTTTCTATGGACTGTTGCACATTGGTTAGTGTTGAGTAATTATTAAGAATTTGGGATATGTATATTAACTTTCACAAGTTCATTTGTGTGTTTGTATAATTGAATTATTACGAAATTATTACGAAAGTATATAGTAATAATAATGACGTTATTATGTATAATTATATAATCAATTATTGAATTATAATTATTTTTAACTTGAAATAATTATTTAAAATTCTTCACTTTTGATCTCTTTTATCTTTGGAACTTTCTTATCTTCGTCATTATAATAAGTAGGAGTAATAAATCTCTATAATTACTTTCCTATTTTCTATCCAGCATTGGTAATAAAAATAAAATTCATAAATATATCAGAAATGATCCAACAATCCCATGAAAATTAAACAGCAAACTAAAATCGAAAATCTACTTAATACACGAAGAAAATATTATTTCAAACAATAAATAGTAAATGGTCTATCTCACTTTAAGTCGTAGGAAAATAGCACATTTTATTCGTTGAAAAAAGTTTTTGAAATAATACTTGAAATTATTTTATTTGGAGGATACACTTAGGATAGTAAAACTTTTATTTAAAATATCCCATTTATTTCATTTTTTCACTTGCTGGTAATGATCGAATATTATTGCAATATTTCTCGACATCTGTAATCGTATAAATGTTTTGTTAATTTGTTGACATTTGTCTTTACTATTTAGTGGTAGATGCACGTAATTATATTAAACAAGTAATAAAAGCTTTAGAAAAAAATAACAACTCCAAATGTTACGAACCAATCCTCTTTATTTTTGCAAAACGGAGTAGACGATGCAATAATTGTTGCAGTACTCAAGTGACGATGATTCTCGAATTCAACATATTCTTGAAAAATTATTTTCATTTTTTATGACGAAGTGACGAAAAAGTAAATAAATTTATTTTGCCAATATTATCATTGTCTGCACTTTAACACTATTCCTTTCCTCGATCTATTTCTCTCATCGACAAACATTACAAATACCATTTAAATCAAACTGGAAATATTTTATTTCACGCTTCAGATGATCGAAAGAAGAATATTCCGCTTGCCGAAAAATCTTACCTTGAAATAGTATTCTACTCGAATTACAGAATTTGACAAAATTTTGCCCGGCTCTGTGCACACCATTACTGAGCTCTCTTTGTTATCCTCTCCAACCTCCGTAACTGCAATCATTCACAAGTGTCCAAATACTTGTGAATGCACGTGCACACGCATGTGTACGAACACACGAGAACTCGATGAAGCGCGTAAGAGTGAAAGGATCGGATGTGAGAAGCGCGAGAGGGTGGAGACAAGCGGCGCAACAGTCTCGCGACTAGTCGGGGGTGGTGGATAGGAGAGAGCGACGAGTTCTCGGCGGAGAGAAGTTGGCTGGTCGTAAACGGCGGGAGGGAGACAGGTGGCATCAAATTATTGCAAACAATTACGTTTAATGAGAAGGTTAACGCTGCCGGTCGGTGGGTGGCGCGAACGTGGATGCAAATGTGCCGACGCCGAGTAATTAGCAAACAGAGAGTAGTCCTCGGCTGGCATCCTCCTTCGCCTCCACATCCTCTCCTCGTTCCTCTCTCGTTCAGCGACGCCATCTCCGGCGACGACGTTTCAAAATGTGCAAGGCGAATCGACCGACTTCCTTACGCGTGTATCGCGCCTACAGGTGGATGTTCACGTGTGTAAGTGAACGGGAATGATGCACGCGACACCCCTGTCTCGCGGATATTTGTGCAACTCCTTTCTTACACGCGGGGCGTGTCTAATACGCCGAAGTCTCTTTTGCTGTCATGCCAGAGCCCCTCGAGATTCTTTAGGAAATGTCACCAGCAACAACAAACATTCCCCCTTGTCAAAATCTTGATATTTTGAAAGGTATACAGGTTGGATCGCTTAAATTTAAACCTAACTCTGTTGTTTCTAAAGACATGGGTAAACTTCGTTAATAAAAGTCATTTTTTACTAAGGGGACGATGGTGTGGCAGTGATGATTTTGAATTGAAAGCTTTTTCAATTAATTACATCATTTTGCTTAGGATCATTAGAAATCATCAAGTTTTGAACGAATTATAATTAACGAATCAATTTGTAAATTGAGGTTTGCGATTCGAGCCTTGAGATAGAAACATATACTACACATGTTCAGATCATGAACAATCGTAACTTGTTGAGCGTCAACAACTACTTTGCGGCTGCAAAAATTTGCGAAAGAGAAAAATATGATTTAATAAATTATATAACTGTGATATACATAATACAAATAAATCTACAATATAATAATGATATATAGTCTATTCTTTTAATACATTCTTTTTAAGCGAAACATAGCGTTATGATAATACTATTCGAATTTTCACAGAATCGGCAAAAATAATCAACCTTTGTCGGCAAATATACGTAAATGTACTTGCTCTGAACACAAATAAATGTGAACCGTAAACGGATGTCACTCGTGTTTAGCAGACTCTTTGACTACGTGGCGTGTCTAATGTGTCCAACTGACTCCTACTGTCAAAGCCTACATGTCCTTTTTCGTTTCCCAAAAGAAACTACAAGACCGTTACCTGTTTTTCAAAGAGTGAATGACGAGTGAACATTTTTCCCCTGTTTCTGATACGTCGATCTTCGATCTAAATTTGACACTAAATAATGGAACATCAGTCACAGCAAACCTTTCAGCTAAGCAGACATAGTTAGTTTCTGAGATATGAAATCGATTTACGAAAAGNAAAGAAACTACAAGACCGTTACCTGTTTTTCAAAGAGTGAATGACGAGTGAACATTTTTCCCCTGTTTCTGATACGTCGATCTTCGATCTAAATTTGACACTAAATAATGGAACATCAGTCACAGCAAATCTTTCAGCTAAGCAGACATAGTTAGTTTCTGAGATATGAAATCGATTTACGAAAAATTAAAAATTGTTAAATTGGAAATTTTTAATATTTTTAGTCGAAAATTTTTTGTTTCTGTCCTAACAATTTGAACTTGGACTTTTTAATGGATATAGATTTTTTTTTTTACATATTTATAGAAATCTACTCTTGGCTCAACTTACGAATTCGTTGTGATTATTATTAAATTGTAGATTTTTATGCAAGTTTGTATTTTTGGCAACATAAAAAAAATAGAAAAAGTTGAACCATGGAAGAAAATTGTTTTGTGAGGCAAGTATTAAAAATGTTTTTTTACAATTTTTTATATTATTCTGTGTATTCTGTGCTTATTTAAATTCAAAATCTCCTATGAAAATCCACAGTTTGCTTAGCATAAGCTTTGTATCAAATTCAGATTTAAAAAAATTAAAGGAAACGAGCGATTCTTTTCGATTCTTTTCACTCTTTGCTCGGTTAGATATAAAAAACATCTGAAAATAATATTCGAAATGAAAGTTAATTATTTAGAAATAATAGAAAATCGAGTTCCTTGTGTCAAGGAAATGACTTCCACTATTTTTGAAAGAAACAGAAAAAGTTTATACAAATCGAAAAATGTTCCAGATACAGACACTTCTCGATTATTCTAAAATATTATACGAATGTTGCGAACTTAAAGAAATTGTTGAGAATGGTTTCTTTCTACATTCCAAAAACACTCGAAAATATTTAAAAATTTCTAGCGCATTTCGAATCTTTTCATACGTAATAATTCGTAATAATACGTAATAATACGTAATAATACGTAATAATACGTAATAATACGTAATAATCTTTCAAAATTTTTAGTTTCAAAATGTAGCGAATTTAGTTTCAAAATTTCTACCTGTATTTTGGAAAAAAAGTTTATACAATTCTTTCTCTATTCCTTACAATAGTATATAATACTTTTTTTGACATAAAACAACCGAAACATTGACTTAATGCGAATTATATTTTTCGAAATGTTCGATCGATCGCCATGAAAAAGCAATATAGCGCGATAGAAGCACGAGTACGATCAGATTTTCGTGGCATTTTGACTCTTGCAGGAAATGTAATATAGACTTGCTGCGCCGAAAACTCGCGGTAGAAAAGATACGATGATTTATTTTCTATGGGAGAAAGCTAGAGGAGACTGAAACGCGGAACCACTATTCTCAGTTGCGTACTCGTGCTGCAACTTTATTTTTATGTACATTTCAACTAAATGTATCGGCCAAATGATTTTTAGTTTGAAAATTATCTGAGATTTAACATCGGTTAGTCTGCGGATTTTTATTCGAATTCAAATCTGTTTCAATCTTTCATATTTTATGCAAATTAGTGGAATCTACACCATATTAATCTTCCCACCACCGGAACATTCTAATATTTTAGAATAGAACATTTATCAGTAACTAATGCTTTTTCTTGTATTAAATTTTGATGTTATTATACGTATTATTATATCCTGTGACGTGTTTATCACGTGATTGCAGAAAGAATTCACTAATGTACAGAAACACAATTTTTTATTAAAAACTAATATTATATGTAACATATAAATTATATGTATACATATTTTTTAATTTACCGAATTTATGTTTGCCACTAACCAAGCTGGGT
>NIPQ01067286.1:0-24387 GCA_002806875.1 Lepidotrigona ventralis hoosana | reverse complement strand
AATCGACGCTCCAAAATTCTGAGCTGCTTAGAAAGTGAAAAAGAGAGAAAGAGAGAGAGAGAAAAGAAATTGTAATTAATATTGGATTTGCGAAAGAAATCAGAGAGGTCAGAAACTAATCAGCGCACTAGTTTTTATTTAAAACTCTATACTGATAAATCTATCTAACAGGAATATTCTGCCCGCTACGATACGTTTTATTATTATACACCAGTTTTGTATCATCGGTTCATTGCTGAATGATCTGTTCGTAAAAATTCCTAGTTGTTACATCGTTCTGTTGCAACAGTCGTAATTACGGCATTTTTCGCCGTAAGTGGAAGAAAATTTTACACTGTAATATCGGCGTCATTTGATTACGAAATATTAATGAATTGAACGGGAGGGAAGATCAGCGTGCGAACCATTATAATTTTCAATTAATAGAATGATTAAAGTAAAGGAGAGTGACGTGAACGATACGTGTATACAGTCTACATTCAGAACGAATAATTGCAAAACACGCTCAATGAACAAATTAAATTATAAATTCACAAATTTGTAAAGTGTATTCACTATACCGGCGTCGTCTGATTAATTTCTAGTTAATTAAATTCGAGTTCTACATTCAGAACGAATAATTGCAAAACACGCTCAATGAACAAATTAAATTATAAATTCACAAATTTGTAAAGTGTATTCACTATACCGGCGTCGTCTGATTAATTTCTAGTTAATTAAATTCGAGTTCGCAAACAGGTTGTCAATTTAAAGATTTCCAGTCCTTTCCTCGAAAACGAGCCGACTTGCGAACAAAATTGAAATGGACGAATAGTCCTCTTTTTTTTATTTTTTTTTTTTCTCCCGCGCGGTTGAATTTGCCTAGTGAGAGAGAAAGAGAGAAGGAGAGGGAGAGGAAGAGAGGAATCGCGGCTTCAGATAATCTCGGTGAGATAAGGAGGTAATCGAGCGAGACTGCGATTATATTGATCGCGGGCTTTATCGATAGTCAGTTGTCACTTTAAGACGAGTTATCGTAGATCTTGGTAATGGTTTGTTTGTTATACACGCCAGGCGAACGCAGTCGCACCGGAGGAGATAATTTATCGTGGCGGAGACGGTTGAAACTGCCGCCGATGCACCGGCTGTGGCCGATAGTTTTCGCGAAAATTACTCGCTGTCAAATCGGATATTGCCTCGGCGAGGAGAGAGAGAAGAGGTGGCATATCCTGTGCTCCTCGTAGAACGTAGTAATATTTTAATCGCGTGTTGATTTACACGTCGCGGTTCCCCCTGCCGAGTAATAAAGTCTAATTACTTGGAACGGTGTATAAATTGTTGCAATAAAAGCACCCGATTCAATTTATCGCCCGATGAAATGCACGGATGTACATGTACATCGAACGTTGAGCAAATACGTCTTTAAGCGGTGGATCGTTAAGCGGAGGAGCCAAGAGGAGTCTTTTCACTCCCGGCCAACTTTGCCGACGTACGGCCACTCGCGTTCTTAAAAGGACGTGCCTAATTGTTTTAAATCTCGCGTGCAACTTGCTCGTCGTAAAAACTACGCCCGTATTTTCGTTCTAACCAGGCGGTCGGTCGAATGTGGTTTCTCTGTACACGGAGGAGAGAGAGAGAGAGTTGGTAAGTCGCGTAATAATGTAAACGAATCCGTGGAGTGTTAAATTATTGTAATTTATCTTGTCTGAACGGTAGCGACGCGCGGCGAAGCCTTGTGGCACGACACGAAAATCACTTTCTGTGACGTACAATTACGTGCAAATAACGCGGCCGAATCAGAATTCGTCCGCGATGGACGGACGTGAAACGTAGTGGCGGCGTGAGAGGGGAACGTGCAAAATATTACGTCGGGATCCGTCGTAATCGCTTAAGTGGTTAATTATGGTGCTTCGAGGAAGGCTAGAGGAGGCCGAGGTGGGATTAATCTTGGCATCAATTACTTCACTCTGGATCCCTTCCTTCTTTCGTCTTCTCTCTCTCTCTCCCCCTCTCCCCCTCGTTTATTTTTCTTTTCAACGTATCATTTTTTTTTTCTTCTTTTATCTTACGCTCGCTGAAACTAGTTTTCCGACAGGATGTTCACGCTTCTGAATGGTGCGTGATGCATCAGATACTTTTTTCTCATTCATTAAACGTCGTTGTGTACGCACGCTCTCGTTCCTTCGTCGAAGGTCTACGAGTATTTTTGTACGCTCGTTAAGACGCGCCGCGTTTTGCCCGGCAAAGGATCGGCCGTTGAACCTGCTCGTCGTTTTCTGCCGATCGAGGGATATATTTCTCGAAATATGCACGCCTCGTGTCTCCTTCCGTTGAATTCACTCGCGGTCTTGTGTAACGAGAGAGAAGAACCCGCCGGCCTGTTTCACTTTTTTTCTTTTTTTTTTTGTTCTCTCCTTGTTACTTTCTTTGCGAAGAACAATCGGAAGGTCCGAATTTTCGGCGGTAATTTGGCAACGGTTGCGTGAGCCAGTAGGCTAGAGGTACACTAACGATGTGTATCGGCATAATAACAGAAAAATGTAAAGGAGAGAACATCGGTTGCCCTCTCTTTCTTCTCTCGTTTTCTCTCGTTTTCGCGCCTGCTTGACGTTCGCCTCTCAGACTGCTCTCGCCACTCTTCGCTGCGTGCTACCGATCCTCCGGTAATTTCGAAAAGCACGAACGCGTTTAAAATTGCGTCTTTCGATCCATCTTTCGATGCGTCTTTCGATGATCGAAAATTATCACACAAATAATAGACGCCACGGAAGAAGAATACGTTACTCAGAAAATTTTAATGCAAACGTCTCAATATCGATACGAATTTCGAGGCAATGATACATCCTCCAACGTCTTTTTTGCCCTTCTCCTTCTTCTCCTTCTTTTTTTACATCGAAATTGGTTCTCTTTTTAACATCGAAATTGCAGATCGACGATGCACGTTTCTACGCAACAGGCAAAGTCTATCTCAATATACATACGCGTTGATACTTCGTCAACGTTATTTTTGTCGAATTTTTATGTGATTCTTTAATTACATTTCACACGGCCGGCCCGCGTTCGTATAACAACGCGATCGAAACAGTCGGACGTCGCATTTTTAATTCATCTCTGCCGGCGGGATTTTTCAACGATTTATTTTATTCCGTCCTGCGATGTTGTCCCGATGTAAATGCCCGAAATTCCGTATGAAAAATTTCATTTCCGCGGCTATTGTTTCCACAACTGCCGAAAGTTTGGATGCGCATTTAATTCGGTTAATAATCCGAAATTAACGTTGATATTGGAGCGGAGGATTGATCTTCGACCCTAAGATCTTTCCCGACGCAATAAAACTCGAAACCGACGTATTTTTTATTTTATTCCATTTTAAAAAATTTTATCTTACAAACTTTTTTCACATTTAATTTCATACGATCGAAAGCGCTGCTCGCAGTCGCTGAAAAGAATTCACTTTTACTTCGACAGATGCAACGGGGACACTCCGGAATTTGTATTTTCGAAGATTGTAATTCTAGAAATCGTAGAAACGGATTGTAGACTTGCACGTAACTTTTCGTTTCAAACATGCCGAGTCTTTACATTATACGAAATTCTTGTTCGCCCACTTTTCAGTCGAATTTCTTCACTTTTCACTCCAATCTCTACATTCACAATTTGCCAACGTGTTCAATTCTCATTCGGCTCGTCGTGGCTTTCTCAGATTCGCGTGACCGTTTCATGCACGGGACATTGACTTGACAAACCTTCCGGCGTTATATCAGCCGGCAATTACGCAGATTCGCCGGATTGCTTGGCTCGTTGCTCGTTCGGTGCAACAGCCTAACTACTGCTAATTATCGGGCACGGCTCGTTGGACACAACAATGACTAACAATAAGTATATTTATACGGTGCATTATCGCGCGACGTGACGCGCCGCGCGGGCTGTCGTCGAAATCGGGCGTTTATCGTGGGAGAAAATCGCCAACGTGCGTAGTCCAAGAATTACGAAAGAGCGAGTTCGAGAGGAAATTCCGCGAGTCGCGTTATCAGTGTCGACTGAGCTACGGCTGGGAATAAATATCGCCGCGTTGCACAAATCGTCGTTAAACATCCAATTGTCGTGCATTGTTCTGACGTTAAATTCTGACAAAATTTCCAAAGTTTTTTCAGTGTATTTTGAAATATAATAGAAGTTCCGGCGACAGCGAAAAAACTGACCATCTCGTTCTTAAATGAATATTGCTGTTACTCTTGTTTCATTCCCCATTGCAAACACTGTTACGAGCAGTTTGATTAAATTTTTTTCATAAACACACAAGCATACTACGTTTAGTTGCAAACTACTTATTTACACAAATGTGTGCTCAAAATAGGAAAATCGGAGCGTGCTAGAATTCCGAGCGAAAGAGTTGACCGAGGAAGTAGCAAAAGTTCCCGAAAAGGTTCCCAACGATAAACTTTTAACAATGTTCGCACAGTCGATTACTTCCACGAGTAAGAATAATATTTACCCGACGGGAGAATCGTACGCAGCGTTTAAAGCTTCGCACGACACGTGTGTAAAACATTATCTCGCCGTTTCTCGCCCCGTCTTATTGCTGAACTCTCACTCACTCACTCACTCACTCACTCACTCACTCACTCACTCACTCACTCAGATAGAAGGCGTAGCTGATTGTTGCACGCCGCGCGCGCCACATAACTGGCAACGATTTTTAACCGATTTTATATCGCGCTGTCTTTCAACTCCGAAATACGTACTCCGCGGTGCGTTTCACCTCCCCGCCCCTCCCCTCCCATTCACCGAGCAATTTGCGTGTAAACGTAATAACATACCCAATAACCTGCCATCCGCGATTATAGAAACGCGAAGAGAAAAAGCGCAAGAAACTCGAGCGCAATCACGCCGTCACGGAGTGAGGTTGCGATTTCCTGGAGTTGGCGATTTTCCGCCAGCCGGTTCTCGCGAAAGCTTGCTCGCCCCGACACACGCTTTGTCGCTACTTGGAAACTGCCTCCGCCTCCGGATTGCACCTCGCCGCATGCGAATAAATATCGCATGCAAGCCGGCCGAAGCGAGCGAGAGAAAGCAGCGTCTAGAGATGGGATCGACTGTCGCGCGAGTATCACGAACGTTCCGTTCGTTGTTTGCTTCCGTTTTTATTAAAATTGTTTCGTTTTTTTTTTGTTTGTTTGAGGGAAATTTTCTCTATTTATAGCTATTTATATTCCTATCGAGAATCGAGCTAATATACAGTAGCATTATCATATAATGCATCGAAAATATTGCAATTAGTGCAGGGACTCTGCGTATTTAAAAGTTAAATTTGCTTTTTTGCCTAATTATAATTGACTATAATAAATTTGCAATGAATTAGTTAATTTGTTAAATTTCTATGAAATGAAAAAGATTTTACTACTAATACGTGTTTTTTTTTTCTTTTTTTAAATCAGTAGCATATACGTGCCATTCATTTCTAAAAAGAAAATTCTCTTACTTGACAGAACGTAGGAAACAAGTGTTGGCATAACAATAATCACTCCGAGCATATAATTCAGCAGAATTTCCTTTTGAACGTGAATTCACACAACGCGTAACGCATTAGCCGCGCTATACATGGGAGTCTGTTGTGCGAGCATGTAACTTTTCGAGTTAGACGATGTTTTACATAACCTGTACGTACGCTGAACGTCAACGAAACGTATGATTAAACTCGATTCGTACAAGATGAACAGCTTAAACAAATAAAGTAGCTATCACTCTGGAGTAACGTGTTCGAAATCCGCGAGATTTACTTTTACGAAGCTTAGATATCGAACTATCGGCACGGATTCGTAAGTACATGCTTGCATGTCGGGCTTGATCATCTCGTCGTTGATTGATGAACGTATGAAAGAGAGAAGAGAGAGAGAGAGAGAGAGAGAGAGAGAGAAAGATGAAAAAACATAGCGCGAACGTGTGAACCGGAGGAGAGGGAGTGATGCGCGGAGAAAGAACGCGAGAAGGACCAAGACGAGAGAACCATAAACGATGTGTCTCGTTGTGCGAAGTAATTGACGAGTTCGCGTGTAGGCGGTTGGGCGCCTAGATCGCCTCGAGCGTACCGTAGGCTTATCCTCGGAGAGACGAAAAACGAAACGAAACGAGACGAAACGATCAGCCCTGATACCGGCCGCCGCGAGCTGCGTGGCAGAAAGAAGAGATAGAGAGGCGGGAGAGGTGGGTTCGCGCGGGTCGTGCACAGACACACGCGTGTGTACTGGCGGGACGGGGGGAGGGGGGGAAGTGGAGAGGAAACGAAACGGGAGAGAGAGAAAGAATTTACGAGCGAGTAAAGAAGAGAAGAGAGAGGACGAGAAATTGATAGAGGAGTCGGTTAGTCAGGGAGAGAAAGAGGACAGAAATTGAGAGTGGGTTAGACCGTGTGTAGCAGAACGAGAGGCTAATATATATATATATATATATATATATATATATATATATATATATATATATGCGTACGATAGAGAATTAGCGAGCGAATGAACGAGAAAGAGAGAAAGAGAGAACGAGCGAGGTGGAGAATGGAAAGAAGAGAGAAAGAGAAAAGGAGCCGCGGCTGCTGCATCACCCTGAACTTGCCCGAATACCTTCTCTCCGAACCTTACGACCGTGTGTATCCGCTCCACCAATGCACATGGCACCCAAGCGAGTTCTCTCTCCTCTCTCTCTTTTTCTCTCCTACCCTCTTCTTCACGCCTGTCTCCTCTCTTTCTCTCTCTCTCTCTCTCTCTGCGATTCTCTCCTCGCCTTTCTCCTCTCTATCCAGCTTCGTTCGCTCGCTCGCCCTTTCAGTTTCTGCTTCCTTTCCTCTTTCTTACTTCGCCTCCTCTTCGGAGTTAACCCACCCATTTCTTACGCTCTGCACCGTATACCGGGTGTCGGCGTAATATTCCAGGATATAGATAGCACGGCCGGGCGACGCCGACTTCCGTTGTAATATAGAGGCGCAAAGTTATTGGCGGTACCAGCCTCCCCCGGTTCTCTATTCGGCTTGTTACCAAAACGAGGGCAGGAGGAACCCCGAACGATCCGTGATTTAACGTCCCTACCAGGAATCGAAGCTCGAAAATAGAAGCTCGTCCTGGCGTTTTCCACAACACGCTCGAAGAAATCGCGAAATTCCCATCCCATTCGTTCGAGAATCTTGCTCGAGGTTTTATTACAAAGAAAGAAAGAAAGAAAGAAAACGCGACAGCATGGAAAGCAATCGTCAAGGCAATCACCAAGTGATAAAAATACAGAAAGCAACCGAAAATACCGGGATATTCTACTCTTCTCTACGCGTGCAGTGCTCCAATAAAACAAACAAATAAAAGGAAACCGAGACGCCACGGTGCACCACGGTCTATCCACACAAAACATACAACCGTTCCCAAGTCAAACATCTCACGGTCTCGGAGACTCCCTCCTCTCATATTCGAGACGTGATTCCATTGTGACGCGAACTGACGGAACACCCGATACATGAATACAGACACACATACCGAGCACAGTCAGCATTATACACCTACCCTGACTCGCCTCTACCTACCTACCTGCTCGCTAACGAGCCTACCTGCCGGACTTCTTGCATTCGAAGAGGTTGCCCAAGAAGAGGAGAAAGAGTGAGTGAGAGAGAGAGAGAGGGGAGAGGGAAAGGGGACCCCATCCCTGATCCAGAGAACCGACCCATCCCCGTCAGCTCGGCCAACTACACCCCGCGGTGATGCTTGCACCTTCCTTCTTTATAAACGGTTAAACAAATTTTCCCTTGAAAATCAGCTTTTCCTGGAAAACTGGGCGAGCGAGAGGCGCACGGAGCCCAGAGAGAGAGAGAGAGAGAGAGAATGTGTTTGTATTCTCTCGCCTAGCACGTCGTTCACCATTCAGGGATCTCTCAGGGACTTTGAACAATTTCATAACGTATATAAATTTGATTTATTAAACGCCGATCGTTCNTTTTTTTTTTTTTTTTTTTTTTTTTTTTTTTTTTTTTTTTTTTTTTTTAATTTTCGATTACTCGCTGCGTTCTCGTTCGTTGTTTATCGTTTGAATGAAGCTGTCGTTCGTAGGTTAGAGGTATTTAGTGGGTTCACGATAGAGAAAGGTGGATGAAGTTGTGTGATTCATAGAGGTTGAAAACAAGGTTTTATTCCTGATAATAATACACAGTTGTTTCAATCAACAAAATTCGAAGATCTTACGCAGAAATTGAAAAAATTCCTGGTACTCTGATCAATTATCTTTATTTTTTGAATTATTCGAATATTTTTCAAAATTATGGTATCTTCTCTTTCAAGGAGATGATATCTAGCTTATTTTCATTCGTGTCTTGAATTGTAAGAAAATACTTTGTTTCCAAGATTATATCACAGGTTTATCTTATTAAAACTAATATTGGAAAATTAGCAAATGTATAAGAATTCAATTCGGCTGTTCTACATGATCTAAAATGGATGCCAGGTGTTATTAAAAACCAAAGAAAGCCAAAATTCTTGTTTCAAGATTATATTTCAGGAAGGGTTCGAAGCTTCGTGTGAGTTTCCATCGATCGAGTGAGAACAGAGTCCCTGTGTTGATCGAGAAACGAGGAATTGTTAGAGTTTCTTGTCGATTCGGTAGAATCTCGATCGTCGTGGTCGACTTCTCGCTGGGATCGATAAGCACGAGTTCCCTGGAACGGGGTTTCCGCTTTCGATGGCGGCCGAAAGATCCGGTCCCTGACCTGCGACACGTGCTGGCCACGTGGGCCCTTTGATTCGCGTTGTCACGCAATGTGTCACGCAAGAGAGACGCGACATTTGATCAATTTGGAATAAGTAATTTGCCATATCTGAATCAGCGGTGGGATAAAATCCTGTTTCTAGTATCACGTGCTTTAATCCTTTTGCTTCGTTGTTTCTATTTTATATATCATTTATACTTTCATTTCACGTCATTATGTCACTAGAATTATATATCCAAACCGTGTGTATTAAAAACACTGCGATTGAAGTGTCTGACGCGATTTGTTCAATTCATATTCGAATGTTCAAACTTTTCACTCCGATGATGAAGTTCACGAACTCTCTGGCAGTATGTGTATAACGATAAATTCACATATTCAAAGTTCTTCTCGTATAAAATTTTAATCAACTTGAAATATTTTACTTCTCACTCCATTACTTATTTTACGAAATTTCAGCGAAAGAGATGGATAAACTCTTTGGCAATTATAATAGTTTCGAGTAGCAGGTGATTCTACGTGAAAAAAAAAAAAACGAGTCGAAAAGAAAGAACGAAATTTGTTCGTTAAAGTCTTTGTTCCCGAGAAAATCGAAATTTTGAAAATTTATCACGTCATTCTTCTAATCTCGTTGCTTACGCCAATATTTACTATGTGCTTTACTCGAACTCGAAGAAGTTCGTGAACTCTCCGGCAATTAGTCTCCATGCACACGCAGCAATGAACGAATTCACACATCGTTTTCACCTATATCGGGAGGCAGAGTCGGTCAACAGACTTATCTTCGGGGCCAGAGTGCGTCGACAAACATGTTGAACATTCGCGTATCGCGATAAGCGGGCCGCGATATCGCGTGGACAAACATATCCGCCGCCGCGAATCAAGCGTGCACACGGTGAAAAGAGAGAAAGAAAGAGAGACTGTCCGTGTTTGTGTGTGGTGGAATCCCTGCAATCGCCACGGATCGTAACGAAAATTCGAATGAGACGTCTCGCGGGTAACGTGAGCCGTGTTGCACGGCCACTAATCCACGCGTAGCTGGCAACCTAATCGCGTGATCCAATCAACGCTGATAACAAGATAAGCTCCGGCTACGTCCGCGCGACGCTCTACCTCCTCGCTATCGTCGCTCGATCTCTTCTCCCCGGGGATCGTATCTTTCTTCGCCGAGGTCACGTACGGACGTGATATCCCCAACTGCATCGGATTTATCGACGTCTCCTCGCTGTCCGCGATCTCTCGCTCGCCAATCTTTGGAATCTCGCTTCGTCGTTTCATCGTGATTTAATAGAAATACGCGTGACGTATAGTTACCCCCTCGTTCGAATTCCTTCCGATGGAGTTGTTTTTCCAACACTGTGCTCCTCTTATTTTACACATAATCTTTCATGATCTCTCTTATTGGCTCATCGAGCTCAGATTAGTGTTCTCTTGAAAATTCTCGCAACCCCTTTTGAACTTCAGCAGATAACTCTAACAAATAATGTTCCATTCCTCTTTCTTACCAAGGGGATCTTAAAGAGTGTACCTAAAGTAACTTTCGAGCAAACTTTCGATTTGTTGAACTTAAAAAAACAAAAAATAAATGAACAAACAAATAAACTAATGCAAAAAAAAAAACGCGAAAAGAAAGGAACAGTAGCGCACATATGATAAGTCGATAGGTTGGTTTCACACGAAAGGAAACTGAAGATGGTCGTTTAACAGCGTCGCGTAGCAAGATCGCTCGAGTATTATCGTGCGACGACGCACGGCACGCGCGCTGTTTACACGAGAACGGTGTTCCTTGACAAGATTAATAATAGCCGGAATTGAATAACTTATTACGAGCGAGCGCGGCTGCAACGAGCGCCTAGTTGCATCACGGATAAACATTAACGCTATTTAAAGGAAGAGATTCATTCATTGTGTACACACCGTGGCTCGGCGACCGCGTTTCCTGGTTCGGTCGAGCACGTGTCTACCAACGTGAACATTTACGAGATGTTACATAGGTCGAGACGAACGATTTGTTTGATCGGTGAGTTCATTATGTGAATGGAGTGACATTTAAGTTGCTGGTAATTAAACAGATTAAAGAATGGAATGTCAATTTCAATTTTCATTCAATTCAGTGTCTTTCAACGTAATTTGAAGGCATCACACGTATCTTGGTATGATAGAGAAATAAAGGAAATTGAAATATCTTTCTTTTTTAACGCAAAATTATATTTCATTGGAAAATTAACAAAATTAAGTAAACGTTTCTCTGAAATTCTGACGCATCTCCCCGAACTATTAGCTAAAATGAATGTTTTAATATTATGTATGAAAGGAACTAGTATTTATCGAAGCCCGTTCTGAAAATATCAATTCTTTTAAATATGACGGATATTTGAACTTGAACATGTCATTTTCGATGTAAGTTTCCAAGCTCTTTTATTAAAGGGAAAGAAAGAAAGAAAAATGTACGAATCGAAAATTAGCTTCGTTAAGTATTACGTAATTGAGAATATTACCATAAAATTATACAAAAATACAAAAAGTAATCCTTGAGATATTTCTAGTAAAAAGATTCTAGGTTAATAATTTTTTTTTTTTAATGACTACAATATATCATCGATGCTTGCATTATAAAATTCTCCTTTTGAAGAAGAAGCTTCTTGAATATCTGTTTTCATGCAGAGCACAGTTCGACGAGACTCAACCATCGAATATCTTTTTTGTCTTTGTGATATTAATTAATATTAATTCCACATCGTGATTACGTTGTTTGTATTATGTTCAAAAATGCAATGGGCTCCTTATTGTTGAAAATGCTTCAAGCAGCGATATTTGCGGCAATTTCAACTCGAGTGAAATCCGAGTGAATTTTTTTGGAACAATTTGTAAACAGTATATAAACCATGTTATAAACAATTGGGCAGTAAATTGTACATATTTAGATTATTTTCTCCGTTAGTTATCAATTTTTGTGTGTTCCGTGGGACAACGGTTAGCTCGTCGACCGCACAGTTTAAACTTTCGAAGCTGTATAATCCAGTACTTTTACAAATTTTCAAATATATTTCAAGTATCGCAGAAAGATCATACTTCATAAAGTATACTATTTTTGAAAAGTCGATACCTTTGACTTTATCAAGTCTCTTAAGTTCGCGAATGGACGAATAGGATAATTCTAGAAGTTGGCCTAATTGATGTAGTAAATTGTACGTTTTTCTTCGTCGCAGTTTTTATAGTTATACATACACAAGTAATACTCGTAAATACTTAAAGTGAGAAAATTATCAACGCGTATGAAAGAAAAAAGTATTATTCTTCATTTAAAATATTGGACTTTCCACTTTTGTTTCGTGATATAATTACGTAGTTTACTCTGTTTATTACTTCAATTATTGTTAGGAAATAAATTGGATTTCGCGGTGTTGTAACATTATCTAAATGCACTTATACTATATCTGTATCTTATCTCGTTGAATTTCATCGATTCTTTTCGCTCAATCTCGCCCTTTGTAAATCGGGAGTGATAATGCGTGCGATAATTCACCATCAGCGAGTGCTTGTGAGTGAATTTTCAACAAGCTCCGCTGTACTTCGTCAGGCAATTTTTTTTTATTAAATTTCCAAAGAGTTATTATTTTAACGACAGACACCGAATATTTCTTCGCAAGGTGAAAATTAGCAAAACGTCGTGCCTCCTGTACGATCTAGAAAATTAGCAATCTTGTTGCATCTTCACTCGCTTCTTATTCGTGATAAATTGGAATCAATTACACGGAGCAGGGCTTTGCGATAAATTTCGGTTCGTCGTAAAGTTTCATTCGCGGTGGCGCGCGACCACGGTGTGCTCTTTACGTTTTTATAATATCGCGGATCGTCTGATTGCCGCCTGTAGTACCCTAATAAACGTATTAACGTATTACGACGCGTGTTTTTATTCGACGTGCCGAGAATGGACAAGAAAAAAAAAAGAAAGAAAGAAAAAAGAAAAGAAAAGAAACGGAGGGAGAGAGTAGGCGTGGAGGGGGAGAGAGAGAGAGAGAGAGAGAGAAAAGGAAAGAACCGCGCACCACCGCGAAAGAATGAAAAAGCAAAAGGCGCGTATGATAATAAGGCATGCCCACCAAAAATACCGGTTTCCCTGTCGGGCCCGTGGTTACGATTCAGGTTTGTCCTGCCTGTTTCCGAGACTCTGTCGAAACGATTTTCGTCAAACAAAGTCGCTCGACCGTACGGCTCTCCAGTCAATTAACGCCAGAGGACCGTTGTCGACCTCTCTCGTCGTCTCGCTCCCGAGAAACAAGAAATTTCTAAGGGCCGATCTTTCGAGACCGGATCAGAAAGACCTGGTTACGACGGAGGAGGGACAGGGTGTTCCGTGATCGGTTCTCCTAATCACGTCATTTTTTTAACAGTTTTCACGATCAACCGAAGTTTGAAGACGATTGCAATATCCGAAATTTAATCGAAACTTTTTATCTACCCGATTTTATCGGGTAACTACCCGATTTTCGTGAGTCACTCGACAATGGCCAAACAGAGCGCTGACAAACAGTAGATTAGATTGCCTAGTCAGGGATACAGAAACCACGATAAGATTCACGAGGACGCGTCGATTGCTCCTTGCCTCTACAAACTACAAATACTTGTAAAAACGTAGAAGCATTGTCGATTCTCATATATCCAGCAACTGGTAGTAGTAGACGAGATAAACTTGTCTTCTTTGGAATCCAATATATACTTTTAGCATAGCGAAGCATAAAGGATCTAACGTGAAAGAAGTTCAACCCGCATCATTCGAATAATTTCTGGAGTAATTTCTAACTTTGAACTTGAACTGTTGTTCGAGAACATTGATTTTAACTTGTCAGCCTTATTCCCCAGAAGACGAGTGATACGATTCGAAAGGCTGTTGCCTCAGAATTCTTTGCAGTTGATACACGAAGCAGAAACAAACGAGAAGGTGGTCAACGAACAAAATAACTGGCGAAGAATTGAATTCGCTAAAGCTCCGTTCTGAAAGAAAAGAGCCGAAACGTCGAAAAGGTTGGTACCAAAATGGCCGGCGCCGGGGTCGAGGAACGGGAAGAACGATGCGCGGGGAGATTGAAAAACGTGGTGCGTGAAAGGGGTGATGAAGGGAACGCGGTCGAAAACAAGAGGGGCAGAGCTTTGGCGAACGCGCTGTCGGTGGACGAGAAAGAGAGACACCGAGGGCAAGGTGGAAAGAAAGAGTGAGAGAGAAGGTGGTAGCGAAGAGCAAGAGAGAGAGGAAGAAGAGCTGGCGGAGAATCGCATAGAACGAAGCGCGAACGGAGGAAGGAAAGGAACGAGGGAACCGAGAGCTGTTGCAGATACGTCGGTGGGTCCAGGGGAGGCCGAGAAGAGAAGAGGCCCAGGGAGTAACGAGAAAGGAATAAAGAAGAAGGACGGGGAACGAGAAGCACACACATACACAGAGAAGGGAGAGCACAACCGTCCGTTGAACGAAGGTTAGCAATCTGCGTAGTGTTTTACGACAACTATAAATATGGCTGTAAAGCTCTTTGTTTAGAGCAGCTAGTCTCCGGCTTTCGAAACTCTGCCCTTCTGCTCTGCCAGAGCAGCACGGCCATTTATCCGTCGAGTGTGCCGCCAGTGTAACCAATTCTTCCCTCTCGATTCGTATTCGTATGCCGGATAAGCCAGCCTTCAAGCGACTTTTGCACCGGAGTACTTTTGGACTCGATATCTGTGCGAGGTCTGATTCAATTATGGCCCTGCGGTTCCAGCTTGATGAAGACGGTACCTCGGCGAGGGTCATTAAACGTAAATTGGGTACACACTTTCGATATTATATGGTGCCAGGAGTAAGCAACTGAGAATTACGTGCTCAAGTACGTACACAGACACTGTGAATGCTACACACTCTCTTGTATACGAATGCAACATCGAAAATGACTGTTGTCAAATTTTTTTCACTCGTTAGGTTATAAAACATTTTGCATTTGCTGCTTTGTCCAACGACTTAATCTCGAAAAAAAAGAGAAAGAAATTAATCATTTGTCTGTTTGCGACGATCTTACGATTTTACGATCGAGCACAGTGCTTCTGAGATATAATTATAGACGCACTCAGAGATACATAATCGCAGAAACACTCGTTGAAACGTATCGGAAACAAGTTGAAAAGTATTTCTTTTGCTGACCGAAAACGCGATACATTTTTTTTTTTCTTTTCTTTCTTACGTGCCTTCATTCTTCTTCGTTCTATCCGAAGCCGAAAAATTCGCGCTGTCGTATCTCCAAAAATGTCGTACGAACCGCGTACTCTGCATCGATTTTTGAAATCCAATTACCTTCAGGGTCCTAATACGAGGTGAAACGAGAAGTAGGTTTCTAGACGGCGATGGTGCTGATATCCGATCGGCACGATCGACGTGTTGTACGCGCGTGAGCGATCGGCTCGCGGAGAGACGGCGGAGGGCGCGTTTACACGTGAAAATTATCGGCGACTGCGCGCCGGTCCATTAAAAAGGAGGAAAAGAAACCGCTCCGTCCAGTGGCATCTGCTAACCATATGCTAAAATGACTGAGCCTGGATAACACCCTGTCACGCTAATGTCAGGTTAAGCGGCGAGAATGATTTACAAGCGGCGAGCGAGTCGGAGCGAACCGGCAACGTTCGTTCGTACACCGTGTGGCTCGCGTGTGCGCGCGCACACGCTCAACTCGCTCGCTCGCTCGTCACCGCGTTTTCCAACGCTCTCTCGCACACACCGGTGCTCTCCACGATACTCGTTACAACAACGTTATTGCTCGGGCGCAATTAACGTCCGCTAGATACGCTGCGTCGATAGGTTAAACGCGCGAGACACGTCGCGTGGACTTGCCCCCCCCCCTCTCTCTCTCTTTCTCGATCGCTCGAGCTCGCTTGCTCGGCCGTTCTTCCACCCTGACGCGTTAAAATAATTTATGCCTTCCCGACGCTGGCTTCCGGATGTATTCGTTACGCTGGAAACGATCAGTCTGCCTGATTCCGTCAGGTCGTTTGTCGATACTGGTCAATTTGCTCGATTTCCAAGTGGCACCACGGGTGTTTCACGGCTGGTATTCTTGGTAGGCTGTGGCCAATCGGTTTGTCGACGCTCGCTTGATATCTCTCAGCGTATGATAGGGATTAGATCGCGTGTATTGGCCGCTAGTGTGAATCATTCCGGCGCGTTCCACCGATACGAGTATATTAATTGACGATGATAACTAGAGCCAGGCGTATCTGGAGTATTATAGATTGTAGTATTTTTTCAGTATTATTGCAATACCTGAAATTTGAAATTTATATGGAAATTTATATGCTCTCGAAGTAGGTAGATTATTCGCATCGGGGATTCATCTCTTAGATTGCTTCGCTAGATTATGAAAATTCTATTTCATTTTTAGTGTAAAGATCGCACTAGCTTCCATAAAGCTCGTACATCTTGTTTATAACATGTTGCAACGAAGAATGCGAAATGGCATTAGTTTTAATCATCTCTATCGTAAAATGTATTGTTATAAAATACAAAAAAAAAGCAGTCATAAAATATCGTCTTTCGGAATCATATAGAATGATCAAATTTAAATCAAAGTAAAAATCCTCGAACCACGAACGTTTCGCGAAAACGATAAGAGAGAAGGGGGATAGAAAACGGTGAAATGGTGAGACGAACGCGCGAAAAAAGAAAAGGGTGATAAGGGCGCGGAGACAAAAGGCCGGCCGGGGAGTGGACAGCGAAGAAGAAGGGAGATATGCTGATCAATCGGATCCACCGGCGATACGGCGGTGAGTTAACTAGGACTAAATAAGGTAGCCTGGTCGGCCCCGGTAAATAATTGTATCTCGTAAAGCGACTAGGTAACCGAGGATTTATATGGGCGTAGCCGACGGGGCCGACACTTGCTACTTCGATACACGAGTGACGGCGCACAGCGGCCGCCACTCTCTCTCTCTCTCTCTCTCTCTCTCTCTCTTCCCGCTCGTTCTTCTCCTTTATCCAACCACCACCATTCGTCCCACAACCACACCACCACCACCACCACCTTCTTGTCTTTTTCCTTTCCTTCGAGTTGGCAGCGACGTTAGCACACGCGAGAGTACACCGCGCTCTCGTGCACACGTGGCATGGGAAGGTAGTGGTCGTCGAAGGGGACGTTGTCAATGGTGGTCTCCATCCCCTTCTGGTCAGCGTCAGGCTGCATCAAAGGCTTAACTTCAGTCATGCAAATTAACCGGCGATAACTGGACGACCGGCTAATTATATTCGCGAGATTTTATCGTTGTTTCGCCGAGGGGTCGCCCGGCTCCGTTTTCGTTTCTAACCTGCTTTCATCCAGTCTTGTTCATTAGTAGTAGGTTGATTTCAGTCATTTCTGAGGTTTTTTCCTTCAATTTTTTCGTGGTAGTAAGTTCAATTGGAGTAACATTATTGGGATCAATGCCAGGTGTTTATAATATAAACCAGCCTGTTATCGCGGATGGTTACAAAAAATGTGCGCGCGATGTGTGTGTGTTGTTGAGCGTACCTTTATTCGTGAAAAATCCCAAATCTGAGTAATTCAGATTAATCGCGTTGCCCAATATGTTCGCTTTCGCCGTTCTGTAAAGGTAGTATCACATCGGAGACAGAATTTCGGAGAATCGGGTTTCCCGGTATCGCGAAAATTCCTCGTGCTCGCCGCGTATTTCAATGAAATTAAAAAGTTTCCGCGATGCGGATCGCTGCACCCTTTACTCCCACGCGGCCGATACGGAGCGATAAGCCAGCAAAAAAGGGGGGAAAAAACGGGAAACGTGGCTCACGCGGGAAAGAGAAAAAACGTTGCTCCCTCGATCGTTGATCAACGATCTGGGAAATTAATTATCGTGCACGAAGGAGCCTCCCGGAGATTATTAGTCACGGCTTGTCCGGCGAGTTCACGCCGCCTCGAAGGTGCTTTTGCTCCCTTTCTCTCTCTTTCTCTCTCTCTCTCTCTCTCTCTCTCTCTGCCTCTTGTTCGATGAGTTCACACCCGTGGATTTGCTATAATCTTATCGGAGCGAAGATAGGGTCTGTAAACCGATAAAAATCGCGCGGCTGGCGATCGTCGTTCGCTCTTTAACAGCCTGTCCTCGTTCCAACGGTGAAAACGTCGGCACCGAGGGCGAACTCGTGTCCCAGGAGGCTACGTGCGTTTTAATTTATTCAATGGAAACCCTTTTCCGAGTAGACAGAGCGGCACGCCGGAAGTCACGCGTCCGCGTGTCCCGTGCCACGCGTGACCATCCTCTTTTCTAGCTTCTACGCCTTGCGATTGCGATATTTCGATTCACCATTGCTAAATCCTCGCCTGGGCTGTATCACTTTTTCACTCGAGAGTTGTCAATTCCTTTTGTACTAACGCTTCAACAGCGAATAAAGTATCAGGATTGTCTGAAGTAGAATCTTGTCGTCGACTTGAAGGAAAATTTTTGAAGTTAACACTCTAACAACGAACAGAGTGTCAAGATTATTTGATACATGTGAATAGTGATAAATGTGAGCCTAGAGTCCAAGTCAAATTTTACAAGTTTAATATCTTACCTCTAAGAAATCTCTTCGAATTCAGACGGAAATTCCATCGAAGCAGGCACTCTCGGGTGCCAAATGACCGAAAACTAAAACTCAAGTAGCCAGACAAACGAACAGAAACCGCGACCGAACTTTTCCATCGAGACGCGTTCTATCCATGTCGGAATCACTGAGACTCTCGCGAAAATTCCGATCTTGCCGATCGTTTATTTACCCGATGCACCGGGTAACGGAACAGGCGCGCGCGTGCGTGCGCTTATCCTGCGAGGATATACGCGAAATCGTGACGGTTCCCCGAGGGAACCGCTGTTCGAAACTGGTTAAACTCTAATACGCCCATCGGCGAATTGGAGGAGGAGTAGTGATTGGTGGTGGTGGTGGTGGTGGATCGAGACTCGAGGAGGCCAGAGAAGTTTCGCGGTGGCCGTATAAAAGAGGCAGGGCCCCTAATTTGGGACTTTATCGTCTTGTTATCCTTGCACCTTACGATACTGACGAGCGGAGCTCTCGGTGTCCCAGTGTCACTATGCTCGCCACCTTTTCGTCCTGATGGTCAAGAGCTGCTGCTGCTTCTCCTGATTCCCTCCGGAGAACGCGTCGATATATGGCGCGCGCGTACGACCGGGAAGACGGAGAAAAGTCGACGGGATGAGAGAGAAGAGGGCAAGAAACGGAATGAGCAAAGGAGAGAGAACAGGCGAGGAAAGGAGACCCGAGAACGGGGGAGAACGATGAAACGGCGACTTGCGTGGAGGCAAGAGAAACGAAGAGGAATACACATATGTTATACAGTCGGTTAAAGAACGTCTGCGTACGTCTGCCGAATTCGCAAGTGTTTCGAGGCGGGAAAAGGAGGACTTTGATTGATTTTAATTGACGATGTTTGGCTCGCGACAGAACATCGTCAGTGAATCGAGCAGCCGAAATCTTTGAAAATTTATATTTCGACTACTACGTGTAGATTGCCTGATACCACCATGTACAGATTTTTCTTTAGAATTTATTTATATCAAATATAATTTTTTGCCACTTTGATTCCGTAAGTAAGTTAATAATACCAACAGAATATACAAATGTTTCTTTTTCTTGAAAGGTAGATGTTTGTAGACTTCTGTGACCGACTATGTATGTGTATAAATATGTGTGTGTGTGTGTGTGTGTGTAGAATGGTAGTAGGAGTGGGTGCTGGTGTGTCTCCTTGTCCCCTCTCTGTGGATGCTGGGACCCAGTGGGGCCCCTTGCCGTTCTCCCCTTCATTCCTCTGGGAGCCCGAGGCCAAGAACACAGGGCCGTAGGCCCCAACCTCGGTACCAACATCGGCTACTCGTGGCTTTTGCGGCGTTGCCGGGTCCTCCTTTCGATCACTCGTGGGCTCTCCTCTCGCACTCTCGTTTCGACGAGAGGGGGCCCCGGTTTCGTATAAATTACCGCTCTGCGTGCCCGTACCAGAGTCGTTTCGACGTGTCACGTATTATACATACACACGCGCGGCCCGTTTCCAGCGCGGGAGAATTGATTTTAAAGA
Organism: Lepidotrigona ventralis hoosana; assembly: GCA_002806875.1. Lineage (NCBI taxonomy): Eukaryota > Metazoa > Arthropoda > Insecta > Hymenoptera > Apidae > Lepidotrigona > Lepidotrigona ventralis. The sequence continues at coordinate 4,608 of NIPQ01067286.1, read as the reverse complement.
ACCAAGAGAAGGAGAGAGGGATTCTCCTTGCGCGCGATTACAGTGGTCTCTGTTCTGACTCTGGTCCATGCTTGGATGTCGATGCTCTTTTCGTCTTCTTCTTATTCTTCTTCTTCTTCTTCTTCTTCCTTTTCCTTTTCCTTTTCCTCCCCGTGCCTGCTTTTCTTGCCTCGATTCGACCAGTTTTCTCGAGGCGAGAAGGGGCGAGCACGCGCGTTCCGCGGCACCCAAGCATCGCGAAATTTATGGAGGACGACGGATCGTTGTCACGAGATCCACCGCTGCTGCCTGGCGCAACACACACGCAGCTGCGCACGCCAAGCAGGTGTGTTTGTGTGCTCGTTAACTGGTAATGGAGATTGCCACCTTAGATTCTCGCGACCACCCGTGTTTCCGTCGAATTCTGCGTGTTCTTTCTGCCCTCAGTGGGTAGTACCCCTCGTCGCAAGACGTCGGACTCGGCGTCAAAACGGAGTCCGGCTGCCGAATCCTTTCGTGACCCAACTAGAGAAAACATCATCGCGTTACACAGCCTCCTGTTTGACCAATTTCGCCGTCGAACCGACTCTCAGAATTCAACGTTCACCACCGCGTTGCAGATTTCTTTTTTTCTCTCTCTGTTTTCTTTTCAGTATTTTCTTATTTGAATCTGTCATTTACGAGCACACGCGGCGGGGCTAACAAACTACTCGTAAATTTCGACCGTGAACGCGCTGCGCGTTGGAGAATTCGATGGTGGAGGCGAACAGCGGATGCTGGCAGGATCGTTCCTTTCCGGACGGAAGGTCGTCGTACCGAAAATATCACGCGTGTGCGCGCCGAGGTCGAGGAATTCCTCCGGTTGGTTTATTTCTTTCTGGAAATTACCGCTGGTCGCATTTCTGCGTCGACTAAAATCGTTCGACTAAACAGAGGACGATCTTTTTTTCTTCCTCTTGTTTCTTTCTCCGTTGCCGGTTTTTTTTTGCCTTCTCTTCTTCTTTTTTCTTTTTTTACTTCGCCCACGGAGAAGGCAGTTCGATTCGCTTCGGCGACAAACTGTGAACCATCGTGGAGACCATCGTTGCTACCACGGCGTTCAAATCGTTTCTCGACCTTGTCAAAACTTCGCTCGGCGCCGCTACTTGTCGCGATGAAACTCAGGAAGAAAGTACGCTTCGAACTTAGTGTGGCTCGAGCAACACTAATCTCTCGCTGATGGCGCGGATCTTGTCGCAGATTTCAACCCCCGAGCATTGCGAATGTTTGTATTCAAGGTTTCATAGATTACTGACACCTGCATATTTATTGTGCTGAATGAAAATCAAGATCAAACTGTTAGTAAGCTGTCATAGCTCTTTCTTCATTAACGATGATGCTATCAATTTTCGAAAGACTGAACAGATTAGACTGGACCAAGTTAGTTTTCCAAGCTGTTTCACGTGTGTCCAGAATACACAACACGTTACTATTTTTCTTATTTCTTGTAACTTTAATACCAAAGTATAAAGAGAACTCGTCCAGGATGATGGATTTGTAATACCGAAGACTAAAACGCTAAACCGAATTTGTCCGAATTAATCAATAAATCAGTCGATCGTAATTAATCACTTGAGCCGCTCGTTCGCGTTCGCCTTATTATCGGTTTAAGGGATTACGAAGAAATTGCTGCGTGATGCGTCGGGGCAAGTGTTTCAAAGATAATAGACTATTCTCGTATATAAATTAATACGATTAGTCATTCGATTTGTTCAATTATACAAATAACAATGTACTTAGAGTGAATAAATTATTACGTTACGAAAGAGGAAAAGAGGCTCATTAAGTAGTCGCGAATTCGACGAGTGTAAATGATCGAGGAAGAGGGATGACTGGGAAAATAAGGAAAATAAGGAAAAGGCCCGCAGAGTTATTGACCTTCTCTTCTTCTTTGATCGGTCGACTGTCGAAAGAGATGGCGGCCGATTAAAAACTCATCGGCGAGCAATAACCGGCCGGCTACTTTCCTTTTTTAACCGTTATCGTAGACGCGTCATGCTCTCGCTTTCTTCTCAAGGCGTCCCCGGCCCCCTTCCCGCCGCTTATCTCGGCTTTATCTCGCCCCATTACCATCGTAAAACCCTCGGCCATGAACGCGAGAGGGAGCGCGCTCCGTTTTCTCCATGTTATTACCGCGTTCCTCTCGTATTCCCCTTCTATCTTGATCTGCTCGCGCAGAATACGCGCCGATTCTCGTAAACTACGCGAAACGAGAGCCCCGGCAAACGAGATTTGAATTCGCGCCGCGTGGACCTTCGCCAAGGGGTGAAAGAATCACCCCCCCTCTGGAGAACACGCGACTCTCCGATTTGCGTTTTCGTGCATGCAATTTGTACATGTATATATATTTTTCAATGTCATATATTTTTACATCTACAGTCATGTATATTTCTACAAATTCTTTTCAGAATTTATTTTAGAAATTGTTTGACAAAAGAGATAGTAGCCGAAGTTGGCGTTCATCTTTTAGAAGGGAGATTCGGATTCTTGCACTGTTTGTTGAAATTGGAATGCACAACAGGGCTTTCGTAGTATTTTCGTGGTATTTGTTCGAAGCTGTACACTTGATACCGAGATGATCGGAGGTGACTGTAATTACAACGAGCATCCATTTTCGTCCGAAGAAGTCAAAGAAGCGTTCGACAATTAGAAATTTTCCACGTAACGCGAACGATCGTAGAATATCTTTCCCCCGGGAGGATCGGCCGGGCGAAAGCGGACATGCAGAAGAGTAGGAGCGTGCTCGCTCGGCGGGAATTTGGCGATTCCGGCAATCGTAAATGGTGTTTCGAAGCAGGCGCGGGGACTGGCCGAGAAGCAGCCTTGGCCGAAGGCGCTGGCACGGCACCCATTGTCCGCGCCGTCTCTTGTTACGAGACGAGACGAGCCAGTTGAGAGAGGAACGGAGAGAGGACCAAGAGAGGAAAAGGTGGCAGAGTGGAGAGAGCACAAAGAGAGAGAGAGAGAAAGAGAGAGAGAGAGAGAGCCAGACGGCGGTCAAACAGGCACAGACCCAGGCTTCCTTTTCTCCTCGTTCTTTTCCTTCTGCCTCTCTCTCCGTTCGTCCCGTGTTCGTGCCACGGTGTGTGCTCGTCTTCTCTTTCTTTTGTTGCTTTCCTTCGCGCGGGTCTTGCCCAGCCGGGGGACCGTGCCGAGTCAAAACCACCTTATGTGCCTGGCCGAGGCCCCCTGGCAGTAGGTCTGTTGCCTCGAGGCCTCTGCCCTCTTCTCTCTTCTCTTCAACGACGATCCTCTCTTCCTCTTCTCTTTCTCTCTCTCTCTCTCTCTCTCTCTCTCTGTTCCACCTCTTCTCGTTCCTTCTTCGTTCACGTCTCGCTCTCTCGCCAACGTTCTCGGCCAGAGAACCGTCGTTGCAGAGAGATTGCAACGAGGCTCCTCTCTCTGGTCTGGGGCCCACGTTGACCTCCGGTCAAGCCCGGGCCGCTGAATTTTCGTACGATGGTTAGAGGCCTCTCGCCTGAATCGATGACAGAACTGTTGAAAATTCTCGAGGGCCTTCATCTTCTTTCTTGGTCCCAAGAAATTTATCTTCCAAGAAAGAGAGAAAGAGAGAGGAGGATGCCGAGAGATATTGGAGCGTTCATTGGGCTTGAATCAATGAGATTAAGATGATATTTTAGACCGTGGAATAACTGCTTGTGAGAAAGGAAATTTGAAAAATTCGACGATGATTCGAATCAAATGGACGTGCAAACAGACTGCACAACTTCCTCATTGCACCCTTTCGATTACATTGTATTTGGACGAATTAACTCGACCAAGTTCAGATCTAAAATAATTAACTGTACAAATTTCTAGAGATTTTTCAACTTCTTCGCCGTAGTCTTTCAATTACATTGCAGTCGTATTTGGACGAGCTAAACTCGACCAAGTTCAGATCGAAATTCTAATTTGGTGTATAAATAGAACTGTGCAAATTTTCATTTCGTATCAGATGATTAGGGTTAATCAAGTTCCATTCCCCAAGTGACACTTGAGACGCTGCCAAAAAGAAAAGAAAAAAAAAAAAAAAAGAAGAAAAGAAAATGAAATTTGAAAGATTCGACGACGATGCGAACGAAACGGATGTGTACGGCAGCGTTTCGCGATCGGTTCGATCAGTCCGTTTGCGGTGGCCTCGCGGTCGCTCTCGGATTCTAACCAGCCTAGCACGTCGCAGGCCCCGTGTACGTGACAGTGGGTCTGGCCTCGAGGCCTGTCAGGAATCTCCGGGGTACCATTACGAGGGTGCGCCTACTTGCTGATCTTTTACACGGCGAAAACCCGTTTCGTTGTCTTCGGGATGATCCCCAACCGCGTCTGCTCGCACGTGCGGCTTTTCCGACAACGTCGTCTTTCATCGCCGGCGAGAAACGGGCATAGAACTAGTTTCGCCGTTTCGTTCTGCGCCTTTATATTATGCAAATACCGCGATCCGCGATAATGAGATTCCGTCCTCGCCTCCTCGGCGATAAATAATCGCGTGCAGCTTTCTCTAATGAAAATCGAGCGGCGGCCTGTCCTATAACGGCGAAAATTCTATCGTCACACACACACACACACACACACACACACACACACACACACACA
>NIPQ01067262.1:0-24417 GCA_002806875.1 Lepidotrigona ventralis hoosana | reverse complement strand
TTTTTTTTTTTTTTTTTTTTTTTTTTTTTTTTGATTTTATATAGCAACTCGCAAATTAGGGAAACATGAAAAATAGGGAAACGATATTCGAGACGGTAATAGCCCAGTTTTAATTAGAGCCGGCATATGGCGAAAGATTTATCGGCTGTTTACGTATAACTAAAGCGAAGCTTTAAATTTCACATTCGCGTTTTCAATTCCATTTCTATGATCGTCTTATGATCGATTTTTCGATTCGGTCAATGAGCATAATTTTCGTCAAGTGGCATTAAAACGCATTGGCCAGCCCCTCGTTTTAAAATAATTCGCCAGCGTGCGCCGTGTGCGTGTGCTCGTGTATGGGCCCCCGTTAGCCCATAAACCAGTATCCCATCCGATGGTGGACGATAATTTATATCCGGGAACAGAGACTGGCCGACAGAATTGAAAGAGAGAGAGAGAGAGAGAGAGAGAGAAGCGGAGAAAGAGAGGGAACATTTACACAGCAGGCCAGTAGTAGATCGACGCGCTTCAGATCAGCCCCTGTTCGCGTTCGAGGATTTGTGCAATCTGATTTCGGGCTGAGAGAGGGTTATTCCTCTCCATTATTTCATTAAAAGGCTGAATCGCGCCGGCTATGATCATACAGTCGATTTCAACGATTGAACGTCTCCTTTTGAACGTCGCGTCCACGATCCACCAGGATTAGTTGGTTATTATTTCCGACGATCACTGATTCTTATCGTGTTTGAGGTATTACCAACAGGGCTGAGCAATAATTTACGTGGAATATTTATTTATTTATTTGGGTAAACTGCGGTACAGTCTTTGACTGCAAACTTGTACAGAACGCAGACGATATTTAGCGAGTGAAATAGCTTCTGCCTTGAACCGAATCAACTTGAATCAACTACAAATCACACTCGAAAACACGAATCTGTATAAAAATCCGCACGAATGTTGCGAATATTCAGTCTCTTGAAATTTCATAAAACGATAGAATTTCGATGGTGGGGAGGAGGGGACGTAGTGATGAAAAAATCCCGTGGAATTCTGTTTCGTAGCGTCGATATTAAGAAACAGGAAACTTTTATAAATCGGTCCAAAAGAATTACGAATGAAACGTGGCACCTCTAATGCGTTGAAATCATAAATAGCTAATAGTTTCAATAGCTGTTGTCTTGTTTCGCGTGAGGTGTGTTCCGGCGCGCGGTTCTCATGGAAAATCACGCTTAATCGTTGCACGATAATGTGACGTATCACGAAATATCTCCTCGCGGATGACGTTCCTAGAGACGATATTTTAAACCGGCTCGTTTATCAAACTTTTTTGCAATAAGACAATGCCGCATCTTAACGGCTCCTTGACTAATATTTTCACCGTGATTAATGTCTTCCGAGATATTATTCCTCTGCGCGCGTTCGCTCCGATGCTTTCCCGTTTTTCTCGTCTTTTTCCCTCCCTGTCGTAAGTACTTGCAATCCCTCACGTAATCACTTTAAGTTACATTAAAATGAAACGGCTCGTTTCATTCGAATAATATTGATAGATTGCTGCACATCGTATCTACGATCTATATCTCGTATTTGCGTAAAAGATACATGTTAAACTCGAGTACAGTTGAACTTGCATTGTCTGATTGTCTGAATTTCAACCGAGCCTCTACTATTCGAATTCAACCGCCTAGTCTCGTTCTCGTTTGTATTCGCCTGTTTGTATTTACACTTGCACAGAATTGTTTTCATCATTCGCCATACTTTTCAGCCTGTTTATTTGAAAATATACATTTGCTTAAATTCCCCGGTGCAAAGGTCATTTATCATTCTGTTGCACGCAAAGTATCGAATTAATTTCGCGTTGATGTATTGCACGCATTGTTCGAATACGTCGTCCGGCGTTGTATCTTCGTTGCGAAACAAATAAATAAGGAATTAATTGCGCAACTGTTGTTTGCAAGACTATCGCGTATTTACGAGGAAGCTCGTTTGAATACGAAAAATCATAGGCAGTAAAGAGAATTAAGTGGAGTTCCATTATACGAACGACCTAGTTACACGAACCTGCTTGCGCCTCGATTAATTCATACAAACAGGACTGTGTTTCTCTGTATTCGACACTCTGTCGTGGATAACTTTTTGTAGACTTTGTTTCGTTTTTTATTTCATGTTTCGCGCGATAAAAACCGTCAAATACAAATAAGAATGAAACACGATCGTTTATAATGCAACGGTGGGCACCAATTGTCGGTTAAAAAATGTCACAGAGAAAATACTTTAGAAAAAAAGAAAGAAAGAAAGAAAAAGAGAAAAGTAAACTCATTGAATAAATAACAAACGAAGCAGAAACTTTCTGCAGTCGTAAACGTTTATCTTGAGAAGCGCGTCGAGAAATCGAGGTAAATGATGAAAATTCGAAGGGAACGTCGCGGATGGAAAACTGAAAAGAAAAAGGCGAAATGGTGAAAATGCAAATGACAACGAGTGTCCTCTCCTTCCGAATAATCGCATATTTTCTCGATTAGGAGGAAACATTACCTATTTTCGTTTCCGGTCGACGCCGCCCGGTACAAAAGGACGGCTCGTCAATTGGCGATCACTTTGACCTCCCCTTGTTGCTGCGACGACGAACGAGCGACGGATCGAGGTGGCGAAGCAAAGGAGGAAAAGAGGGTCGATCGGCAAGAAAATCGGTCCGGTTAAAAAAACTACGACGACGATCGTGCAGGAAGCTCGCGAGAGAGCGTTAAGTTTTTGTATCGTTGGAGATTGGCAGCGGCGTGAATCTCTTTCGCCGTAAAGTACAAAGAACCCTCTCTTTCTCTGTCGGCCTGAGGTTTCTTCGTTCTCGACGCGTTCTCTCCACATATCTCGGAGCCGGGTGAATGGAGGGCTGTGAGCCAGGCATATGTAACGATACATCGTTAATAGAACCGGCTGCAATATCTGATAAGAGAGAGAGAGAGAGAGAGAGAGAGAGTGCTCCGTTAACTACTCGAGCAGCAGCCGGCTACCACGGAAATCACGGTAGCGTCGAGATGAGGAATAATTAGTTCCTCGAGACGACCGGTTCGTGAACAGCTTCGTACTAATAACCCCTTTATATCGGGACTCTCCGGCGGATAACACGGGCGGACGAGGGGGCGACGAGCGTGTTTCTTTTTTCCCTTGAATTTTCAAGTGCCACTTAAGCGTTATTAATCGAGGTAGTAGTCGGCATCGCCGACTAATTTTATTAGTTGAGCCAGTCACCCAATTTTGCCGCGTTATTCACTTGTAAATTATTTATGGAACGAAAGTGCGAACACGCGGCGATATAAACTTGCGGTGACATTTATGAATTTATTTATTTTTTTCATTTTTCTTTTTTTTTTTTTCTTCTGACGTTTCGCTGTCGTTTTTCCCATTGCATCGCGCGCACGACGCGCAAATGGCGGATATACCGTTGTTCGCGTTCGATCGAACGCGCGAGAATGCGTCTAGACGACGGTTGTCATCCGTACGCTGCTGAAATTCTGATGATCTCGCGTGAGATGCGGTTGCAACCGAGTGCACGATGTGTGTAGCACACACTGCACGCAGCACACGGGCGCTGGGCGTTGTCAGCTTTTGCGATTCGCTGCTTTCGCCACTTCATTACGATATTTGATCATGCAAAGCCGGCGTATCGATGAATCTAGCTGGCGAATTCCAGCTTCGCTTCGAGTAGCCGGTGCAGACTTTTCGCGTTTCCGGTTACCAAGCTCTAACGATGTCGTCTCCACGGCTCGTTTCCCATCCCGGTCCCTGCACGTTTTGTATCCCGAGCTCGTCGATATTCGCGTCCGGCTCGTGGCCAGTCTGAATATCACGAACAATGCGTTGATTAAAAAAATAGGAAAAGGGCAGAAGGGGGTGGAGTGGGGGAGGGAGGAGTTATTTCGGCGAAAGAGACGCCAGACAATACTGGCTATTTTATCAACAATTCCCGCGATTCCGCTACCATTTTCGTCGCCGTCGACCAAGTTAAATTAGATTCGGGAACTTCAGAATTCAATTAAGAAACAACAACAAAGTTTTCTCCGCTGAATCCAGGTGGAAATTGAAGGAAAATATGTATTTTTTCGCGTTTCAGGGGGACAGATCCAGACGCAAGATAGATCCAGAAATTTATTGTGAAACGGCCGGAGGCAGAGGGGAAATCGTTCGTCGATATACGAGAGACGAGAACACCTCCTCCTTCTCCCCCGAGAAAGAAAGAGAAATCCACTTAATTTGATTCCGATAAACTGGGAGACGGCTTAATGGGATCGTCTTTGGGAGCGTTTCAAAGTTTCGTGGAATAGCTAGTTTCGCGACAGAGGACGACGCGGGGTATCTTTTTCCCTTCGTCCGTGGCTGTTCGTCGAAGCAAGATAAATGGGAATAAGAAGGCAATGTGATTTCTCAGCTTTTTAATTGAATTTCTTTCCCTCTGCCTGCGTCGATTCCGTCCCTCGGAGTCTCTCAATTAACATGATTCTTCCTCGGCGAGAGCACGCGCGTTCGATGAATCGTGTCGCAATGTCGATCATCTCTCGAGAGATAAGTGTTTGAAAAGTGTTACATATGCTCTGATACGAGAAACTTATGTATACGCAGTATACACGAAGCTTGATCGATGAAATAACCAATAACTCAACCGCAAGTTATTCCATTACAAAGCATAGAAAAAAGAAAACGAAATTTTGTGCACGTTAACAACAACTCGTTCACAGTAACGATAGGAACGACAAGATTGAACGACGCCTGGATTCGAAATTACCACGTCGACTCTGTAAAACAGAACTTTGTGCTCATTCTCTCTCTCTCTCTCTCTCTCTCTCTAAAAAAGAAAAAAAAAGTTGGAAAAGTTATTATAACCGTGGAGTATGGTCGTATCCTTTGAGGACGTACCAAGCTAATAATCGCTCAGCAACTAACTCGCAACTCGGAGTTGAAAAATTATCCCTTAATTTCGTTTCGTCACTCTCGATGAAGCCCCATGCGAGCGAGGCAACCTGTCGAGCGTCCTCGAAAATGAATTTCGAGACGGGGCAAATGGGATAGGAGTCGCCGCGTATGGACAAAAGCCAGTCTTCTCAAACAAAGGGGTTACAAGTGACGCGAGGACGGCGTTTCGACAATGGCCTGCGGCCACGAACGGCACCGATGGTGATCGTGTGTCGAAGCATAACCAAGATACATACACGGAGGGGGTAAGGGCCGCAGCACCACCACTCACGGCGGGTAAATACGAATAACAGTTACCTAACCCCGGGACCAGGAGATATGGGGGACACTTATGAAACAAAGTAACGTCGCATTAAGTCCTCTCTAGGTCCGCGGCTTGCTTTGTCCGTGACAAACCCTCCGGTTCCCTTTCATCTGTTCATCGACCACTCCCGCATTATCTCGCTGAGGGAATGCCGCCTCTTGGTGATCGTTTGCGCGTGCTACACGTGATAAGCGGCTAAGAGGAGCCTTTGCATAGTTGCAGGTCTCGCAGAAGCTTTCGTGCTGCCTGCTCGTTACGTTGATTTCAAACTTTTCGCCATCGATCCTTCAGGCTCTCCCCGGTGTATACTGCCGTTACACAGGATGTTCGACTTTGCGAATGATGGTGATTTTTTGTCGACATCCTTGTCATCTATAAAGTACAATTTTTGTTCGATAAAAGCGAGAGTTCCTCGAGCCAGAGCTCGAAATTAACAAACCTCGCAAAAGCTTGACTGTTGGTATTTTCGATTTGTCCCCTCCTGCTATCAAGAGTCAGCTTACTGTGCTAGAACACCCTGTATATCAGTTAATGGCAATCGGGAAGTGGTATATATTACGGAACTCGGTACACGACTGTTCCCAGGGGATCAAAGTTTCTGCCCGGCGAATAACGAAGCTTATGTCACGAGGTGACGACGGTCAATGCCATCGTACGAATAATGAATCTTTAATAATCCAGCGCTGCTAACGAGGAGAGCAAGGAACCTTTCTCGCTGCGATGTCGCCTGAAGGCGTCGCTCGCTTCGACCTAAATGCACACATACCCCGCGTGCATACACCCCCTTTTCTTTCTTTGTTTTCTCTTCTTTTCGCCTTTGCTTATCATCAGGAGACGAGACATCAAAAGGGGAAGGGGAGGGCGACCTCCACCGACGCGCGGCGCGCGAATCACGCGCTTGATATGCGCTGAAATACCGAGGCCAGGTATTAACGAGTCTCCCCTCGCGCGAGACCGGGCGACAAAAAGTCGGATGCGACCTCGCTTCCGGCCCTTTCACCACCACCGGCCGACGTTTTCTCCTCTCGGGAGCCGACCGACGCTGCCATCGGCTCTCGCTTCCCTTTCACCGGACTTTATTCTGACGTCTCTTTTCAGGGGGAGTGTCTTGACATCGTCGCCGATCCGCCGACTTCTGAGTGGCGTTTCGTGTCGCCGCCACTCTGAGATTCACGCCCTGTCCCCGTGTCTTTCGACCGACTGCTCTACCAATTTTCATTCCTCGAGTCCGCGCGCCAATGTCGACGATTCCGCTCGTCCGTCTACAATCTTAACGCTTTGCGCCAGCGAAGGCTCGTTGTTCGGTTTCTTCGTAATATTCGAAGCATCTGTCGAAAGATATGTTTGATATTTTTCGCCGAGACCGAAATCGAACGTAACATAAAATGAAAATTTATTGTTCCATTGTTCCGAGCGCATTCCAATTCTTACTCGGCTGGTAAAATTTATTACGAACGCAAAATGGCTAATGTAAACAAGAAGCCGATTATATTAATAGCATCCGTGCATGTCACGAGCACGGTTGTTCGTTTCGGGATTAATCGGCTTTTTGCAACGCTGCAATAAATAAAATAATAACATTACGAGAAATATAGATGGCGATAAAACGAAAAAAATCGGCGGAGGAACCGTTTCGTATTTTAATTAAAAATTCGTAGTTATCCTCGAAAGTTATTTTCGAACGTTTCCTCTCTATATTTGAACCCGAGGCGCGCTACTTCCGACAGCGTTTGCAACGAACAAGTGGATACAATACCGCGAGAATTACAAATGAGAAACAAAATTAAAGTGTCCTGCAATAAGAGAAATCGGGGCGACGTAACGAGCACTCGCTCGAATTTTCATTTAAACGTCGTAGATCTTCAGGAGTAATTGCATGCATTTCGTCGTCGAAACGAGTCGGTGCATATAACAAGCTGAATCACCGAGCGAGTGGCTACAGTGTTAATACAGTCCATAACGCAGACGAAAAACGATGTTGCACGGTGTGTCGTGCGCGTTACTGGTAGCTTATTTCACGACACCGGTGAACTCGCCGGTCACAAATGCAAGAAACGTTTAGAATTTCATAATTCGCCGGCGGCCGGTGACCGAGATCGGCCAGCATACGTCACACAGAGCCACGTTATTTCAACATCTAAATTTTGCCCGGCTTAATCCCATGATCTTAGGATTCCTCGTTTAATACCGCATCAGAATAATTCCCGACTCTGGTGATATTTCCCGTTGGTGAAGGAATTTCGGCCACCATTCGAAGAGCTGGCTCGTGGAGATTTCGCACGATTCCTCGTCTCTCTCTCTCTCTCTCTCTGTTCTCAATTATGAAGAAATTTCGTTCCCGCTTCCGAATACCCGAATGAACGAATCGAGAATCGCGTCACGATTTTCGTGGTGCTCGCGCGTGCTGAGCGTTGCTTTGAGAAACTTTCGTAAAAACCTTGGCAAACTGTAAAAATCAAATTATCTTGCCGTTGGTGAGCGTCTCATCGTACTATCCTTGCTCGCGTTTTCGGTTTAACGTAATAAAAAAATACTTTACAGTACAATCAGTTCTCGAGTCAAATCTTTTGAAATGTTCGAAAAGAATAAAAGCTTATTTTTGGAAAATTTCGCTTAGGTATACAGCGGTTAGATTATATATACATTGACACTGTGTTCAATACCAACTAACGATAAATATGTTTGCAAATATATTCTTTAGTATCTCTGTTATTTATCAGCGTAACCATAAATTAACACGTTTTTAGACGCGTAAATCCGTGTCGCGTAATACTGCAGAAAATATTCTCGATCTGCCGGTGGAATTAGAGCCGGGAAAATCGTTCGCTAAGGATTTAAATCGGCCGGCGATAATGAACGGCATACAGGATGTAAAATAGGATAACGGGGTTAACTATTAAAGTAAAGTATCGCCAGGGCAACATCGGTTGCCAACCAAAATTGAAACAAATCGAAATGCGGCGGTGATTAGCCGATGAAAATATAAAGCTGAGCAAAGAGAAGCCGGGCAACCGGTGGCGTCGCATCGTGGCCATGATAATTATAAGCAGAAATTATTGTAATTAATTATTGCGAAGTATTGTTTGGAGACGCAAAATAATAATGCAGTTTAATGAGTTTGACTGATATAAACCGATGGAGATCGTCAATTTGATATTTACATGATAATTATTAATTACTGGCGTTGAAATAATGAAAATCAGGTTACGATATTACTGAACGTTGTACAATTATCATGTAATTATTACGTGATTATTTAGATTCGCGACAGCAGTTGCCCGTTTATCAGCTTATCTCGTGCTCGATTCAGTCGAATTCTCACAATTCTTTTCTCGCACGATTTGCCGCTGTTCCTTTAAGATTAAACTTGTAAAGTCGGTCAATTGATATGTCACATTTAGTTGCAGTTATGAGCGACTTGTTTCATCTTATACTTTGTTCTGTATCTAGCGGAGCAAATCATGAACGATATTCAATATTCTTATAATTGTTTAATTTTATCATATAAGTATTTGAACAGGAAGCAGGTATTTCATTAGTCATTTATAATATCATTTATAATATCAGACGAATTTGAAATCAAAATGTACATAGGAGATCAAATATATTTATTGCAATCGTGCATTCGGTAAAAGATACAGGATGAATGGACCATTACAAGTTTTAAACATGTTCTTACTGAGAATATTAAAGCTTATTAACGTAATGGATAATTGGCTATTTAAATATTATTTTAGATAAAAAATTTCATGACAATTAAAATATTTTATATAACGCCGTATATGTATGAATATCCTAATACCTTCGTGAGCAACGTTACAACACTCTTCGCAATTCGATGTGGCACGAAACGTGCGCGAACAGATGCTTCTTCCTCCTCTTCGTTGAAAGTCGTTCGAGGAAACGCCGGACGACGTTCATCTCCTCGAAACGTTCAATAACGACATAAGCGGCAGCGTGACGTTCGCCATAACTGAAGTCTTAATTACCCGCGGAGAACAATGGAACGGGTTGCCCGTTTGCCGCGAGCAGGCAGAAACGCCCGCACGCCTAGCAACGGCGACCTACCGAGGAGGACGAAGAGAGGAGACGAGGAGTTTAGCCAACGGAGTTGATTAGTAAGGAGACTGGAAGAAGTCACGGTGCACTTTCACAGCCGTGGTCCTGTGGAACGAAGCTGAAGGAGGCTGGCGACGAGCTCGCGACAGAGTTACCAGCGAGCTTTTCATAAAGTTCCCTCGTTATACAAACGTCTGCTTTTCAGTCGTCCGACGCAGCACACTGTCGAGTGCTCGAGATGCAGACGCCGGACGTGTACACGCGCCGAGCACCGTTCTGTTTCCCAATTGTTCGCGGTTAACAGCTCGAATTCGTCGGTCTCCGCGCGCGAGCCCGTGAGAGCGTTCGAACGCTCGTGAATTGCCTCTTACGAATATATCGTGGACGTCGGCACGAAACGTTGCGTATTCACCGTGATTGTACGTCGATTTCACTCGAAACGTTCGTGTTTTAACTACCTCGATGTAGCTGTATGGACGAAATATGATTATATTTTGGCTAGTTCAGTATTTTTTTTTTTTGATTTCGTTTCGTTTTAAAAAGTTCGCGTTCGTTGTTACCTTTTAGTTTCTCTTTTGAAAACTTTGAAGCAGAGTACTCCGATTTCTTTCAGTTTCTCTGTCAGAAAGTTGTCGACACATCGATTTCGATCATTTGCTTTGAGATTCGTCATCCCGTCAAACGTTGCAATTCTATCGAATTTCCTCAATGATATTAACATTTTCAACGTGCGCGTCGCGAAACAAAATTTACTTTCGTACATTTTTACTTTCGTTTCATTCCCGCGGCGCAAAACACGGGACGACGATTGCGATGCATCTCGCATCGATTATACCCAGTGGTGTAAAACACGGTGAAATTTTAAATAAAAATCCTCGCATTATATACCGGTTACAAATAGCGTTCGTTCATTCGCGCTCTAACTAATAAAAACCGGTCTGCGCGCGTGGTATTTTTGCCTCCGTTGTCATTCCACGTGTTCCGATCCCCAGATTGCTTCGCGGATCGAGGAGACCGTCCTTTAATTTTTCGTCCTGATTTTTTTTATCCTCTCGGGCTTGCGTTACACGCTCGTTCGTCGAATCGAATTGTCCGATGAAAGCGGGCGAATAGCCCGAGAGGGGCTGCGACACACAGAGCCCGATGACGTCGAACGCTGCTCCGGCGTTAATGCGCGCGCGAATAAAATATAGGATTTCAAAGGCGCATTAATTCACGTCGCAGTAATGAAAGAAACACGTCATCGCAATCAATTACAGCCGGGCGTTACAACTCGATAATGAAAATGATTAGATCTGCGGCGTAGTGACGTTGCCGGCGGAGCCAACAGAGACCCGCGTTGTATGTACGCGAACGTGACGAGCGTGTTATTTCGCGTGTCATTATTGCCTGCGCGCGGCACGGGTTGTTCGAATTACAATTTTTACGGCGGCGAATTTGTTTATTTTCGAGCGAGTCGGCGTTATTTTCCTTTTTTTTTTCTTCTTCTTTTTTCGCCGGTAATAATTGTCAAAAAGTTTGGTCTTTTATCAATAGCACAACGTCGAGTTACGCGTCGTTGATCGATCGTCGAAATTAACGGATCTGCATAATTCATTACGATGCCGCACGGTGTTTTTCCCCTCGTCCTGTCGTAAAATGTAAATCATGGCTGCATTTTAATTTTGTTGACGCGCCGTTAGATATTGATTTCCTTTGACGGTTCAATGTGGGGAAAAAAAAAAATAAAATAAAATAAAACGCGTATCCGGATGGTGTGCAAGATACTTGTCGCGATCGCGAAATCATTTAAACGAGTTATTCGTTGCGTTCGTGAGACGCAACGTTCGACCGAATATCGAATGCATATTTAAAATCGTGAAACGCTGTACGTTGTCAGATCGGTTACAAATTTCACCGGCAGAGTTTCAGTAATCGCGTCTCGTTACAATTTCACTACCAACTTTCATCTACTATCTCCCTGCAGTAAAAACTTTCCCTACCAAGTCCAAATATTTTCGCGACACTCAAAGCCAACAAACGAAATTTTACCCATAATTTGTTTACAATTCCAACGACGTAGCAGTAAACGGTTGCTTGTCCCAACTTCGTCTGAAAATCTCTATTATTTAGTAGTAGACCAGAAATGAAACAGCGAGAGGGGTTGAAAGTCCCCGGTCAATCCAGTGGAAATCGTGTCATCGGCGAAGATGATTTCGGAGCAGGGAAATCCACGGAGGCAAGGAAGTCACGATAAAGCGACGGAAAAGCCGGAGCGTGTCACAATATTGGTCGAAAGACGGTGGAGTGCAGTGCCCTCGGGCGCGTCACCGAGTCTACGGCAGGGCTGTGTGCTGCACTTTCTCTCTCTCTCTCTCTCTCTCTCGCTCGCTCTCTGTACGAGCACATCGTGTTGTCTTGCCTGGAGAGATATTCATAGAAGAGAGGGCTCGAGCGAACTTACGAGCTATTCGTGGTTTCCCATAAAGGACGACAGACGACGAAAAGGAGAGAGAAAGAGAGAGAGAGAGAGAGAGAGAGGTCACCAGAGAACGGTGGAAGCGACGTTTTATTTTTGACGCGCGAAACCAGAGAACGACCGATGAGAATGGACCGCTTTCGTTTAATCCGTCCGGAGATTCCTCTTTAGAACTTTATTCCGGACACATCGATAGACCGTGGATCTTTAAAATCGATTGATCGTTCGTTCGTTCATCGATTGGCGATCGATGATGCTCTTTCGTTTGGTGAAATTTTGCGTCAATGAAGTGTTTCTCGGTTCATAAAATATTTTTCATAGAAACTGCGTTCTTGTTTAAATAATTCGTTTAAAGATTTCGCTTTGTCTTTTAAATGTTAGTTATACGATCTTGTGGTGATGGATTTTTCATCTATTTTGCTCTTTAGATTTCGCTGGATCTTAGTCGAGCTAAAACAATTTTCTTCTTTTCTATTCATACTAAGATCTAGAAACTGCGTGAGGTAGAAATTCTGCACTTGGTTATGAATTTTACTGATTTGTCGCCAATATTTCGTCCCATGCTTTTTCTGTACTGGATTTTATTTGTCGAGTAAAGAGAATCGTGAAATAGGATTAGTTCATTCCTAGCCCCGCGAGGATGATGCCATTTCATTTTACGATCACGTCAGCTTCTTCGTTATCTATTATACCTCGGTGGCCAGATATCTAGAAGATGTGGCAGGATTTTCGTTAATTCTACTCAACACCGTAAAAATCCTCTGTAAATTCTGTTCTCTACATTTTGTTCCTCAACATTGAAATTCTTTCATCTCACTTCCCCCCCCCCCTTTTTCTTGACATTCTTCTCGTCTCTTAACGTTACGAGTTATTCTCGTTAAATTGCTTAACAGACAGCAGCGTAAATCAAATCACCTCGGCTCGTTCTACTTTCGATATGTTTGCTTTGAACGCGTCGAGGCGCGGAGTTCCGCGAACTCGACGAGATGAAAACGCGATGAAATGACTGAGTAATTAGCGGTTAATTGCTTAAACGTCAGTCGAACGTTACGCATCTCGATACTGCTTTTAAGAAGTTCTCCGCGGCGGAGTTGGAAGTTTCGACAGCCGAACATGCACACAAGAAAGTATCTTGTCTGTCCGCGGGGGCTTTATGGGTGCAAAACGCTGAAAGCAATTAACTTTCTGCGGCGGCGGCGCGCGTGCGGCTCGATACCGATTTTGCTCCGTAATTAGTTGAATACTTGGTCGACTTTTAATCGTTTCACTGTTGAACGGCCTCGCGCAACTCTCCAACCTCTCGCTTGTATATACTTTCTAAGAAATGCTTACGCCGCGATAGATTCGACTTTCCAATTACGATAGACGACGCCGTTTTGGACGCGTGTACCGCGAGTCAAAAAAAGAAAGGAAAACATTTTTAGTATTATATGGTATTATATTTAGTATTATATAGTGGTCTATCTGACAGGAGCAGTGGATAAATATAAAATGTAGTTCAGAGCAGATTGCTATATAACGTGATATTTAATATAATATTTAGTAAATTATTAACACTCTGATTTCATAGAAATCACAAACCTATTTTAACTTAATTTAAAGTGAGTTATTCATTAAGCTCACCGTACATTGAATTATGTAACATCTTCAATTTTAAAGAGATAATTGATAAATTACTAGTAAATAATTCATGGATCTGAATGACAATGTTTTTATTTATATGAATGACAATGTTTTTATTTATATGAATGACAATTTATTATTATATAAAATTAGAGGAACGAAAACTCCGTCTGAAAATCCCATTAGGTCCATAGACAAAGTATTTCCGAGCTTGGCTCTGTTTCCCGCAAGAAGGGATAGGGCAAAGATCACGGTTCACCGAGGCTGATCCCTGCTTACGCGAGCCCTTTGGATAGTAGCACACTAGATTATATACCAGTTTATCAATCGGTGCTGTATACTTCCTCGTATCTTAATTTCATACTTCGATATACTTATCAAGTACAATTCTATTTCTGAAACATGTATATTTTCTTATCACTTGTCTCTCGACACATTCGAGAACAAGACTGTGATCGTCGTTTTGTCAATGCCTCGCTTGAACCAGAGTTGGTAATATTTATATAATACAATATAATATTTCTATAAATGTATATTAGTATAAATTTACATTTATAATTTATATTGTAAATTATAATTATATTTATTTATACTATAAATGACAATCGTAATGTTAATTTCCGTGTACGCCCAAAAACTTCTAAATGTCTACGAAAGGATTAAACGATCATAGAAATCCATACTGATAATCCAAGTTTTAACTATATTTACTCCCGTCCTCGTCATTGTTAATTACCAGAGGCACACGAATCGTCCATTAAAACGAAAGATAAGCGAGAGGGCGTGCAAAAGACGCGCAGAACCGCGGCGAACGTTTTAATTCCGTGGAAACGAAGAAATAAACGTTGGCTACGGATGGAGAAGTTGAGTCACGTTATATCGCTTTATCAGACGCAGGAGCGCGCGCGCGATGAAACTGAGGATTAATCGTCAGCCGGGTATTTCATTAACTCGATTGGTTAATTGACTTTATCGGTGCAGGCAGGGCGTCGTTAATTGCGAGAAGAATTCCGCCTGCCTTTAGCCTCGGCTTGCCGGCCCGCCTTTGCTTTGCCGGCAAGCCGGGCAAGAAATTTGGCCGAGCTGGCTTCTGCCTTTTTGCCAAGCTAGTCTCTTAACTCTTATTTCGCTCCTCCTCGTCGTCCATTTGCGCGATCTACGCTTTATTCATCGTTCGCAGCCACTTGCCCTCTTACAAATGCCCTCCTTCCCCGCCAGAAACCCTCTTGATACTTAGAGAGGAACGTGCCTTGATTTGCAGATATTTCCAGTTGAAATTGAAAGCAGTACCGTGTTTGCNAATTTTGTTTTTTTTTTTTTTTTTTGAAAATGGCTTTTGTTGTGGAAATTTAATGTTGGATCCTATTATTTTTTTAAAAATCGTCGACGTTAATGATTAAGTTCAAAATTTAATTTCAACTGCATTCAGTGTATCAGTGATCAGTGAAGAGCTTGCTACATTGATTTTTATGTGAATAATTAACACAAAACCCAGTGGAGAAAGAATTAACATTAAATCTTCAACTTCAGAGAAATGAAAGAATAGAAAAAATTTTGCAAGACGATAAAGAACATACTACAAATTTACGAAATTCTCGTTGACAATTAGTCATTTTAACCATCTGTAGTTTTGGCGTCAAAGCGACAAATCTTGATAAATCTGTTTCCATTTGTTAATCCGCGAAAGAAAGCGTGAACAACCAGCACTACAAGTCCATCGAAGTTTCGCGAGTTCGCGTAAAGACGCAGAACTAATCAGCGATGCAAATCAGCCGATTTTCCAATTTCACTCGGCACACTCTCCCCTGGAATGCAAAATTGCTTTTCCACTCGGAAGTCTCGTACCCTGGGGGTTGAACCGCTTCTTCAATCAATTTCGAGTCATCGTGTCGGGTCCTGAAAAAATCTGCTCAAGAAACCACGTGGGGGGACGGTGATGTAAATTTGATAAAATTCCCATTTCAACGACAATTGCCAAAATTGGCCATTTGCAACCCCTAAATTGAAGTCGCGGCGACTCGATATATTAACCGAGTTTTCTTTGGATTGGTGGGACGATTGATGGGATTTGTACAATGGCCGAAACTCCTAGATGCTAGATGCCGAACAGAAAGTGGATTGGATAGGGATTTGTTTGCCGGACAACTACACCAATCAATTGAGCCTATCCAGACGGCCGACAAATAGCTCCCGACTGAGCCTATGCCACAAATCTTGTGCAGAAGTTTCCTTGATCCACTAGCTGTGTTTACCTAACGAACATCCTGTTTGCTTCATTTCTTTGCAGAGAAAGTTTAATCCAATTCATAAGCGTAGAAACATTGACAAATGGTCCGTCAACTTTGCTAAACGAAGCGAACTAATTTCGAAGATGCAGCAAATATCTCATGAGCTATTTGAGCATTTTCTGCAGGTTTCTAAATTTAAACGTAGGATAAATAATAAATAATAAAGATATGGAAAATATCGAAAATATCCCAAAAATTATTTGCTCATAAATTTGAAGCACATTAAAAGAGAGATAAAAGTAAATATTTTATTTGCGATATTAATAAGTTTAACTATTCAGCTGTGATTGACTCGTGAAATTTATGAGCGCAACGTACGATCACGAAGAATTCAAACAGAAAATAGCAATTGATTCACATTCTCGAGTCGTCACTAAATATAACGAATTATCTGCAGATTGAAGGTTCGATTAGCTCCGTCGTTCACTGACGTCGCTGTCTCCGCGAGTTCCTGGCGCAGACAAGTCGATCTCATTGTATCGAGAATCCCTTCGCTGATGGAAAGATGCGCGCCGCTTAAACGCGGGATTCACGGTTGCTCGGCGAATCAATTTCCGTCGCAGTCCCATTAACGATCAGCCACGGTGGCGACCGAGGGGGGAAAGAGGCCGCCCCAGCTCCTTCGCTTTTCCCCGTGGAGAGATCTCCGGCGACCCTTGGTGAATTTATTCGCACGAACGATCGCCACGTCGCCGAGGAATTCCATTAATCGACGCGCAGCCACTTCGAGGCGACAGAGCAACCGCTTTATAAATGGCGGTGAGCGTCGTTTAAGCTCGGATTTATGCCCGGCTGCAAATCCGAGCTTTCTCCGTCGATACGCGGCCGGTCACGATGGGGAGGGCGGAGGGGGCAGAACCCTTAGAGCCCTCGATCGATTTCCCTTTGCTCGTCGGCTGGAAAACTTGTTGCACAATCCGATAGATGCGCGTGCAAAATTCAATTCGCTGTTCTCGCGAACCTCGGTTCTCGGTAATTGCTCGTTAGCGGCGTGGCGTCGAGTTCATCCGCGACCTTGCGCCTACGTTCGACGCTCGATCCTTGAATTTCGTTCGCACGTGAGCTCGATCGATTTGAAATTAGGGATGGTGAAGGTTAGAGAGTGTGAAAGACTTATTTTTGGCTTTGCTGGCAGAATGAGAGTAAGAGAACGATTCTGCGTAGTTCCAAGTCCAAATTGCTGGAATACGTGTGATGTTTATCATTATTATTATTATTACCGAAAAATTTGCGAGGATCTTTTACGGATCCTTTAGACTACGCGCGTTACTCTGTAATGAGATCCCAATCGCAAGGAACGTGCATAGAAATTTCATGCGATATTGAATTATTTGAACCGTCGGTTATTCATTACGTTAATAAACCAGGATGTTCGGTGAAATTGTATGATTAAAACCACTGTTCAACTATGTATGTGTATCTTGCGACTTCTACGTGCTATATTTTCAGATTGATTCCAAATTTTATCAATATGCCAGTCACGACACTCGCAACATATAATCAGACTTTTGCGAGCCATCGTGCCAGAATTACGCCATCCAACCAGAATTAGAGTGATCGGAATGTTTGGTATTCGAACATTGCCGCCGATCGCTGTATGTAATTCATTAATCTCTGCTAAAAAAAAAAGCACAGGACACGATTTTTTAAATTTCATCTT
Organism: Lepidotrigona ventralis hoosana; assembly: GCA_002806875.1. Classification (NCBI taxonomy): domain Eukaryota; kingdom Metazoa; phylum Arthropoda; class Insecta; order Hymenoptera; family Apidae; genus Lepidotrigona; species Lepidotrigona ventralis. Next base: position 7,078 of record NIPQ01067262.1, on the reverse strand, counting down.
AAAATTCATCGAATTCGTGAGTGACTCGCCTCTTAAAAACTGAATACTAATCGCGTTGAATATTAATTAATAAAATGCAGAGTAGATCAACTTGCTCTACAGGATGCTCGTGCAATAATAAATTTAAAAACCGCGAATATAAATCACCGAATTCGAGGGGACGAGTCGACCTCGAATTCGGTGGGGAAGAGTTAGGCGCGTTCAAATTAATTTACCGCAAGTGGAATATTTGGGTCCGCGAATCACACGAGCCGAGCCGAGCCGAGCCGAGCCGAATCGAGCCGCGAGCAATTTGGCACGTGGCGGATCCGTGGATTCCCCGACGGCGAAATTTCGGTTAACTGCGTCAGTCGTCGAAAGTAGCGCCGGCGGACAAAATGCCGTAATTAGAGCGGTAATTGCCCCGGTGAAAGGACAGAGAAAGAGAACGCGGCGTTATATCGCCCGCTGGAGGCAAAGGACAGGGAAGGAGGGAGGCGAAATCAGCCGCGGTACCGGGGCAATCATGGTAATTACTCGCGAGCATGTTCATTACAATGGCGCTCTGTACGAGAGCGAGGAGAGCAAGAGGAGCGCCTAGGAGCGGCTAAGACTTCCTCCGCGCCTTATTGCGTCTTGTATCCCATTTCGTTCTCGTCCGATAAAATGAAGATCGAGAACTTACAGCGTCGTCGTGACAGGGACACGTATTCCAAGGTAAAATCGTTGCCTCTGCACGTGCAACATGTTCCACGATTTCACAGAAGTTCTGCATTTTTATGCATTTCTATATTTTTTGCACTAGTATCACGGTAAACACTCTACTTTGGATATTTCACGTATCCTATGAATAAATACAAATTGCAATATATTATCGTAGCTTTGTCACAAGCTTTCGAGAGAATTCCATTTTGCAAGCACTTGCAACACCGTGCATAAATACAACTCGGTAAATGTGGTTACGATTCAGCTTGAACGACGCGAGCCTAGAGACACACATTTGGTGTTGCAACAACGCGCTAAATGAAATTGTAACAAGAAGGAAGAGTAATTCGACGAAAGATATCGATCGTCTTCTGCACGAATAGAATAGTCTGTCTGTGTTTTGACCAATGAACAATTGGACAATCCAACGACATTCTCGAGTAACAAAGCGGCTCATCGTCGAACCATCGTCTTCCCAGAGAGAAACTGTGTAATCTCCGATCTTCCATCAGCAACCCGTCGCAAAGTCGTCCATCGCCTCTCGAAAATTGATCGCGGAATTTCGTATCGATACGGAGGGATTGTGTCGACACGACGCGTGCTTCGTTCCACTTGGAATGCCTCTCACAATGCCTCTCGATTTCTCTGGCGTGACGCCGCTCGGGACAGTCGAGGCAGACGAGGTTGAAAGAAAAATTCCCCCGAGGTGTACACGACGAGGTCGAATCGGGAAAGAACGCCTCGGTACGAACGCCTTTGAATCGTTTCGCTGGCTCGATATTTCGTTCGCCACCGAGATCAATTGTTCTACGGCTTGAGACGAAAAGTCAGCTTCCTACTCGCGAACAAACATACAAATGTTAATTTCCCGTTAATAATCCAGAGACATCGGCCCCCAGCCCCCGCGTGCGTTCCCGAGTTCCAGCCGGTTGTACAAACTTGTCCCGCCGTGTGGTAGTAATTTCCCAGCGAGCAAGTCGAAAGCAGAGTGAGGTAGCGCGGGTAGCGAAAGTACTCGTGTTATTAACCCAGGCTAGCACGGTTGGTGTAACGTCCGATGCCGCCTCGCCTCGCCTCGCCTCGCCGGGAACAAGAAGATACGTCATAATAGACAATGTTAGTTTTTAATTACACATTAAACATTTGCACAGCCGTGGGGATTCGCGTTCGTTCCCACGAACGCTTTCAACGTTTCGTTTACGCGCGCCTCTCTCTCCCAACGAACGCGGGGTCGCTTCTCTCTTTTCGCGCTCGATTCGTCGTTCGATTCCTTGCAATTTTCTCCCTTGTTTATATCCTCCGGCTGGTTATCGCGCATTTTTCCCTTTTCACCTCTCTACGTCTGTCGATACTCTCTCGAGAGGTGTGTCTGAAGCAACCCCTCCGTTTCAGAAGCGACTCGACGACGGAAACTTTTGCTTCTCCACTTTTGCCGCTGCAAATGCCCGGTGGATTGGGACGTTCGTTTTGAGAAGGGAGCCGGATGGTGGAAAGGGATCGGGAAGGGATTCTTCAGATCGTTAACGCGTTAAGGAGGATGTCCTTCGTCAGTGGGCGATATTGGACTGGCTGCGATGGTAGCGATGACAGGGGAACAAAAAGTGTGACGCGCCGTGACGAAAAGGGAGGAAACGAGTCAGTCGCGGTAACTTTTATTAGAAAAGTTCGCTGTGTCGCGTCGAATTATGCGGACGATGATCCCGCAGGAAGGCATCGATGGGAGCTTCCTCGAACGGAAGACGTCGGATGACCGTTCTCACGCTGAAGGAACTGACGGTGGATTTTAATTGTTTGGTGACTGGACAGTCCTGTCTCGCTGAATTAAAACTGAGAGCTGATGGATGAAAAGATTGCTACTACATTACTGTCAAACCGTGAATTATTTAAAATGGAAGCGAAGACAAACGTAACAGAAGGATACTTATTAAACGCAATAATTATCCACGAGCTATCCAGTGCATATTAATTCATCGCGCTAAACTTTCGTCTCGCGATTGTTCTCGGTTTTTCATCTTTCCGTTTTATAACATCAGGCCGGAAATATCATGAACAGCCGATACAATGCACGTATTTACGCACCGAAATCTTCTTACGGCAGTATTTCACGCGCGTGAACAAGATCCTCGGGCCGGAGCTATGACAAACAGCGCGAAACCGACTTCAACAATAAATTATTCGAGTGCGCCTCGATTGCCAACGACCAGATTGCACGGCCGGGCACGCGTGAAATTTCATTTTAATCCGATTTAAAAGGTATCCGCTGCGACTGACATCGACCACTTGTCAGTTAATTTAACAGGGACACCTGTTTTTCCGCTGTTAATCAGCAGAATTTTCTATCCACCTCTGTCTAAACAACCAAATAAATGAAATTTCCCGTGCTCGCGCCGCCTCTTGTTGCTCTTTAAATCGCCCCAAATAACACTGTAACAACAGCTTCAGGTGGCTCGACTCGCATCCCGAAATGCACACAGCCGAAACGTTATATTCGGACTCGATGCCGCTGTAAATTTAAACCCTCTGTCAATTAAGAGCACCGGAAGAAAGATCGTATGTTTAATGATTACTTGCTGCGTACAAATAGCTCGGCTCGCAATTTTCAGTCTTGAACTTTTCCTTTCGTTTTATTTGAAAAAATTGCTTCTGATTTTCTACATTAGTTTACTCTTTGTAATAGCCAAACAATCTATATATTCTTTATTATATTCTCTGTATAATCACGAATTTTGAAACGAACTAACACATTCGTGGATGTGATTAACAAATACATCATAGTTCAAATTATCCTTGTATAGTTAACTCTAATTCAATTCCGTGTTCTTTATTAATTTTCCAAATTGTCTGATGCGGAACCGTGAGGTTTTGGACTCGACATCCGTCTTGCGTATCCGTTGCGCGGCTCCGAAGGTTGAATTGGCCAGCCAGCAGGCTTTTATAAATCCTGCAGCACCGTGGAACCGAACCTGTCGAATGCGAACTTGCGCCAGATAGATCCGATACATCCGTCGGTTTCGCCATGTGGACGCGATTAAATCGTCCGGAGTGAAATTTTTACGAGCCGCGACTGTCTGCTCTGCTCGGGGATATCGCGAGACCGGGCCGTGTGTTTTGCAGACTATCGAGCCGAGCTCGATTGGCCGAAGAAAGGCTGGAACGTGGCCAACGCGAGTTCCAGAGGTCGCGAGTTTTGGCTGACCTCGGCTCGTCCGTCTCTCGAAGATGGATTTCCATCCCCTCGGGACCTTTGACCCCCACCAGCTGCATTCTTCACTCGCGGTGCAACCGTTCCGAATTCGCTTGGGCTTTACCTTCTTCTACAGGCTGGATGCAGGAGTAACGTTACATCGAATATTAGAATCGTGAAAATTTAAAAGCGGGGAATATTCGTACACGTAGAATCCTCCGTGTGTTGTGTTTACAAATTTTTATTCCTCACTGAACGATTTAATCTTGTAGCGCTTCTTTTATTTTATACGCGGTGATTAACTGTATAGATAATTCAAAGATAACTAATTATACTATTTGGTATCACCACACGAGGAACGTGTTAACTCGACGAAATGGACATATGCACACTGTTGCCGACTGAGACTTTTTCCAACGTAATCTCAGCTTTTCTGGCACTCGTACGCCGCTGGCTGTTCGTACTGTCGATCGAGTTCGTCTTTGCGAGGAAAGAACGTTTTCTTGCTGAAGTTCGAAATTCAACGAGCAAAGATATGCTGAGACGCAAGAAACTTCGGGAGTTTAATTTGTCGACGCTGTAGCTACTGCTACACCGGACAACAACCCGTTGTTTGCGGGGCAAGTTCGAAAACTTGCGCGGATCACCTGCGAGTTTCACACCGTTGTACGCGTTGAAAAGAAGCGCGTACTACACGCGTGTTATCGAACCAGCCTTCTCGTTGGTTCTTTGATCACCAGCGAGAGGAGGCAAGTTTAAAGACTTTGAAGCGAGCCGGCCACGAGTGAATTCATAAAAGCGGATTCACCCCGTTGAATATAAGCTTCATTATAATATTACCCTTTGTAATGTGTTGGTCATTCCTTGCGCGAATCCCACGATAATACAAAAGTGCAGTATATGCAGGCTGGTACGTATATATATGTGCACACGTACCTATATGGCGTGTACACGGTGAAAAGCTGTGCGTACGGCTGCCACGAAACGATATATGTACATAACTCGCGCATTCCGCTCGTGCCAACAAGCCTTTTCGCTTTTTCCTCCATTCCGCAGGGGCGAAACCCCTGGCCGACTATTTTTCGCCGCATTATTGATATTCCTCGCTGGCTCCTTCCCCCATTGTGTTCGTGTTTCTCACTGTTTACGACTCGGCCGAGGGGTAATTTTTACAATGCCGGTGCATCAGCAACAATGCCATTCTATACGGCCATTCTCTCCTCTCTTGATCTTCGTCACGGTACGTGTATACCCGTATAGTGTAGACTCGCGCGAAGATTTGAATTCCAAAAGAGACAGCGAAATGAAACTGAATTATTTTATACGTGACTGAACTGCAATTAAGTACAGTTTAGAAATGAAAGTTAGAATTCTAATTTAAATTTATATAGTCTGAAATTTGTTTAAGAAATCTCTCTTGAGAACCACGAATTACCCTTCTGGTAATTTTTAATCGCCAATCTATACTCCAACAGAGGATTGCAATTAGTTTTCCTCGGGGAAAGCGACCCCATCTCGTCCAGAATCTCGAAAGAGTGCTCTAAAATTCCCCATTTTCTCGGCCCGCGAACCCGCGTGAAAATCGAACGGGAATTTTCTGTATTCGATATTTCGCGTCGGGTTCGATGCATTCCCTCGCATCACGCGCGAGTGCATAGAGCCCGATAACTGAAAGGGATGACACGGCAGACAGATAGCGGCAGGTGAAAATTCGTGACAACGAAAGAATATCCGATAGGTAGGGTTCACGTCATGCGTGAAAGCGTATCGCGCGGGAACAGCTGTTTCAACAAGGGACCTCCCGCACCCTCTCATGCGACCACCCTCTCGCAACGCGGGCGGCTGCTGTCGTCTCGTTCTGGCCGGCGTATTCGTTAGCACGTTCCGAGTCGAGGTCAAAGGTTGCCGATAGTGGCCAGGTCTCACGGTTGCGTGGCTCACGATGCGCCATTGCTGCCACGACAACCAGCCAGCCAGCCAGTTGTACGCTCACGATGTTTCGTGCATTCGGATAATATAGGGGAGCTGTGAGTCACGGTTCTTAACTGCGGTGGAATTGCCACGATCACGGTGGTGGGTTGTAACAGGGTAATCCATGGTTAGGCTATTCGTACAGGCTACGAATGTATCAAGGCTGGCTCGTATGGTGACCATAGATCACCATGTTGCCAGGTGAGTAGACGGTCACACAAATCAAAACGTAGAGTTTGGATGTTCGAGTTGAACTACTGAAGTAATTTGCCTTCTAGCGTTTGGACGAAGAGCTCGAATGTTTGATTTATTATTAATTTTTTGATGGGCATGTAGGTTCTACTTATGAGAGAAATTTGTTATTAAATTTGATATGGATCGCGATGTTGTATGGTAACTAATAGATGACTGCAAGATAAGATTTTCTAATCAAGATAAATAATTCGGATATTTGAGTTGAATTTAAGTGATTTAGTTACGAACAAGTTTTAAATGATCTACGTTTGAGAACAGATTTTCTGATTCAAGATTGAAAATAAGTCTCTCAGTTGTAGGAATATATATTCTCAGTTGTAAGAAGATATTTTTAATTATAATTACTTATTTTCGTAACTTGCCCCGTGGATGTAAAATACGCGATATTTTCTCATTCAACATTCTAATGAAAGTTCTCCGAAATACCGCATTCTCCGGTTTTGATTATCCTTTAAAATTGAAAATTACGAGATGTCGAAACCACAAGTTTGTACAGATCACCCGTTATCATCATCGCGACATTTTTCGCGACACAGTGGCGAATGTAATCGATAGCATCGTACTCGATCGCGCTTGTCGTTGGCTGCAATTAATTAAACCGAAATCGACATTATATGTGTCACGAGTGGAAATTGTTCGAAATCTGTTCGACACAGGCCTGTTGTTTGACATTAATTAAATCACCGATTTTCCACCGCGCGTTGAAAATTCTAATCGATCACCGATTTTTATTCCCCTGGTAAAAGCCAGCCGTCGAATCTGGAAAGATGCAACGCGATATAAAAATATCGTCTCTTGAGTATGATTTAACCGTCCGCTTAACGATTTTCCGTTCATCATTGTCGCGGAGCACGTTTGCCTGGCTACCAGCATTAGACGGCTAATAAAACGAGAAGAGAGAGAGAGAGAGAGAGAGAGAGAGAGGAAACAAGTAGCTTGAAACATCGTCGTCGAGCGAAGCGCGATTCATCAAAATGAAAAAAA
>NIPQ01067129.1:0-24427 GCA_002806875.1 Lepidotrigona ventralis hoosana | reverse complement strand
AATACCAAAAATCATTGCAAAAAAAAAAAAAAAGATCAAAACACACAACGTAGCTAAGATCTACTATTTACACAAATTGTTATATCAAAATATACGATGATCATTTTTTATTACACAATTAATTATGTTTTCCTTCCTTTCGTATCGTTTTCTTGAGCCTGAAATATGAGCTAAAAACTACACCTCGTCGGATGCAAGCATTTCTCTGTCAGTCGGTGAAGATGACTTCTCCTTTCTTTCTTCTTCTTTCATTTGAAGAGCAACGGCGGACTCGAGCACCCGTATCCTACCCTCGTGTTTCACGATCACCGCTTTCAGTTTTCGTATTTCCTCCGTAAATTCCTTCAAAAGTTCCTCCTGTGAAGCAAATAGCTATTGTCAACAAATTTTGCTAAAAAGCAAATTTAAACTAGTAATGAGTAACGTACGGTAATGCCTGCCGATGCTTGTGCATTCTGTGCAGAATTCGAAGCAACTTTTGCTCCTTTACTCAATATGTTTGATTTTTTATGCACTTTCAATTCGTTCTTGGCTACCGAGGGTTGATAACCGTCTCTCAAAGAGATCAATATGGGATCTGCATCGGTTCCGTTTTCCCACTCTTCGGCAGATATCGCAGCAGTGTCACCGGGAGTATCAGGATACAAATCTTCTTGAAACAATTCTGACTGAAAATGATATTAAAACGATTAGAAAACAAAAATAGGCTTAATTATTCAATATTGTNAAAATCCTTTATTATTATATATATTTATTATATATATATATATATATATATATATATATATATATATATATATAATGTATAAATTATACCTTTCTCGGTACAGTCATAGAGATAACCTGGCAAAAGCCCGAGTTGTTGAGCCGGTAGAATCTAGTTATTTCACAGCTATTAACATCACAGCCTCGTTTTGGCATCATTCCTATACCTCTTTGAGGATCAGGAGTTTGAAACGTATTGATGTAATGAACAAAGGGAGGTTCAGGGGTAATTTCGAAATATCGAATTACAGAATCGCCCTTCCCGCATAAATACACTAAATTTGTGTCAGGATCGTACAAGGGAAACATAACACCGTTACTTGTATCCAATTCGACCATAACTATGGGTTCACCTAACATATCTGGAGCGCGCAGGGAATACTGCCTCTCAGACATTTTACTGAAACCTGTGGTAAAGATCAAGCCTCCCCTGAAAACATATTAAACACACATCTTTGTGGATACAAAGTTTTAACATATGTTCATACATACAAATATAAAAACCCTACAAAAATATACAATTCAATAAGATATATGTTTGAATATTATTCTTACACAATTTAATAATTTATTTTTACTGTTTTTTGAATTGTCTCATTCAAGTTAATCATCAAAACTGAATAACATCCACCTTGTTACAACATTTGAAAACTGTATCTTTTGTCACACGTGTGAAACAAAACAAATCAAACAAATAAAATGATCATTAAGGAATAGCAAATATTGTTTGCACAATACATCATTATAAGTTATACTTGAAATGGAGATCAGTGCACCAGCTGATCACTGAATTTTATAAGACATATATACCTGAATCGATTTGTCCATTTCTCGAAACAGATATCAGCATTCAAAAATGCATTAATAACGTTTTAAATATTAGTGTAGTTATTTCACTGTATTCTGAACTTATTTATTTATTGACATGAATAGAATGTTATATTTTAAAATAATATACTTTACTTACTGAAACTTTTATGCAGATACTACACAGTAGACAACTTGATATTTGCATTTATTAAGCTGGCATCCTCCTGACGAGTTGAATTTTCAATCTTCAAGTTTTCCATTAAAAAATACCAAATCTCGCACTACACAAATTGGAAAGACCATGTGATAATAAAAAATAAATGTATTCTTAATGAGCAAATAGAAGTATCAATCACATGTCATAAAAGATATGTCTGCCACAAAAAATAGTTGTTTTAAGATAAATATCACATTTATAGATACATTTATTGTGTAAAAAGGCGGATGTATACTGTTTGATGATTATCTAATGTGAAAGATATGATGATAGTGTTTTGCATAATTTAGGTATTTGCTATTCCTAAATACGCGTTTACTTGAAATTTATAGGTAACATTTATTTGAAACTTATCAGTATTCATATGCAAATATATGGTTGTAGAAATATTTGTGATTAAGTACATGTATAATTACAAATTAAAAGCCTTTATCCATATTTACAAACACCCACTGAAAAGAAATTTACGTACCTGAGGAAGATTGCACGGGTTGCTTTACTACCTTCATGTGCAATAGCCTCTTCTAATATCTCTCCAGTTCTTGGATCCAGAATTCGGATCTTTTTATCCTTACAAGTGGTAACTACTCTAGATCCGTCCCAGTTCCAGCATGCAGAATAAATCATGTCTGGATGGCAATCTATTCGTACTATAGCTTCACCCGTGCCTACATTCCAAATCAACACGAGATTGTCAGACCCAGCTGTGAGCAACACATTCAGTGCTGATGGATGCCATAATACAAGGCCGACCCTGCGCTGATGCAGTTGGAGATCTACCACAGATTCTGTTAATGTCCTAGAAATACCACCATCGGGTATTTGCCATATTTTGACTACGCAATCTTCAGAACCTGACGCTATGACATTATCATTGTGAGGACACCACGCAATGTCCAACACAGGACCTTTGTGTCCACCAACCAATGGATAATCTGCTGGTATTCGGCCTACCTAAAACAATGTAAATGACTATGAGATGACAACTACCTGTCAAGTGGTCCAAAGAAATAACAAATGACATACAAGTACAATGCTTAAAATTTAAAAAAAAAAAAAAAACTTGGAATCTAATATAATCAAGGAATGGAACTTACTTTGTTGTGCGGTAAAACTATGAAGGCACCACCGCCTGCGGATTCCACGATGATGGCAAGGAATTTCGGGTTCACGGCGCAGAAGGTTGAGTCCCACGAGGACTTCGACACCCTTATATTGTCGTAACATTGTTCACGTTTCAAAGCTGTCCCGTACACGTGGCGGAACTTGCTGCTGCGCACCACACGAAAAGACATGTCTGCACCTACTTTCAGTGACAAGTAAAAAACCAAAAAAAAAAAAAAAAAAAAAAAAAAAAGGAAAAAAAGAAAAGAAATGAAAAAGAAAAGAAAAAAAGAAAGAAACAGAAAACGACGATTAACCTAAGGGACGAGGATGGGCACTTTTGTGGGCTGTGTGCCGGATTATTGCAATTATTTTAATAAATTATTGTTACGTGTCCAACGACAACGTGGGCGTCGTGTGGACCATCCCCGTTTTATAAATAGATTCCCCACCCTCGACGTGTCGAAACGAGCGCGACTGAAATAAGAATATTTTTCGAATCCTGGCTGTTTTGCTGTTTATAAGTTTGATGTTCCTCTGCTCTTCCACCTTCCACCCCTCCACCTTCCCTCCCCCCTCCCGCCTAACTCACTAGTCACGACTGAGATAGATCCGAATCTCAGGGCTACCAATTATCATGGAAATATATCGAAGATGCTCGCGAGATAGATCATAATCGATCGAGGCGAAAAAATAGATCCGATCCACCCGAAATAAACTCTGACCGCTGCTTTTACGCGACGGATGATTCATCGAACTGATCGTTCCTGAATTTACCATTACTTATACTATACGCGTCCGGTCCCGTTTAAACGCGCCGACCGCCGGCCGAACGATCTGTTATTTCGATTATTTTCGGATTATTCGCGAGCGTCGGTCGGTTTTTTGACGTCGCGCCAACATCGTGCGACCATTGAAAACTTCCACTGCTGCTGGAGAACGAAATTTAGGTCGATCGCGCTCTCCCCTGGTTTGTCCATCGATCGAACATCCTCCGTTGAAACGAGAGAGTCAATTCACGTTAGAAATCGGACGAGTTCTCCGCGGTCAGCGAAAAAAATTAATGCAGTTAATTAAGTTGAGCGTGGACAATCACCCGGTTGTCTCACTGATTTACTTTTACCTTCGACGATTTAAGAAAGAGCATCTATCATTCCCTCAATAGAGCGCGTTGTATCCCTTTATCTCAGCCCGGGCACGTTTGACGAAACGAGCGAGAATCTCATCGATCAAGAACGAAAGCCTGAATCAAATGTTTGATCGTCTCGACGAATTGGTCGGCAAATCGTGCCGGAAAGGATGGAGAGACAACTGCCAGGATACTCCCTCGACGTCGCGAGATACGATCGTTCCGTAATCGTCAACGAATTGACGCCGACTGCTATCCTCTCGCGCTGACTGTATCTAATCTACCACGTGTTTGTAGACGGCGCATGCACACACGCGCTCATGCACACAGCGATTATTCGACGATGCAGCTACGACCTACGGTGATTAATGCTGTTACACTATCGCGCGTTTGTACAGATAAGAATGCAGTTACCGCGTTCGGCGGACGACTTTTCCTCCTGGTCTTCGTGACCAACACTCGCGGGGAACTTCAACGTTCCCGCCGACAGGCAGCGACGTCGTGCCGTAATTCGGCGAACGACCACACAGCAGCGCTATTGAACACGAAACGGCTGGATCATTTGAGAGCACCTTATTTGGAAGTGCGCACCCTGCTCCTGCGAATACCTACCCCCGGAACTCTACCTCTTCCGTCACATTATCGGTCACGTAGCGCGCGTTACACTCTGCTAGATCGTTCTTCACGACTACGTATCTACGCTTTCAGCCCGTTCGTCTCTCCGTTGTTCCGCTGCACTTGTGTACGTAAATGCAAGTAAAAACCGGGTTACGTACGCGCCCGAGGCGGTTAAGAACGGCTGATTGATCCGCGAACACGCGGTGAACTTGTCGGTTCGCTCGAGGGAGCTCTGTTTTTTTTTTTTTTTCGTTTTTCTTTTCCTTTCTTTCTTTCCCAGAGTACGCAGAGAACGCGCAGAAAGCGATTCTCACCGAGAGGAATTTTTTTCCGATGACAGCCGATGCACGCTTTTGGAAAAGAACTCTCCCCACCCCTCCCCAAATCTCACGCGCTAATGAGGATGATGGCTGCGCGCGCATCTAAGCGCAACATGGCGCGTCTCGGCGCGCAACGTTTGAATTCCCCGAACCGTCTCTATCGTCGACGGTCAATCGTCACCACATTGGTGGTGGTAGTCTAGATTTAATTAGCGTTGATCTAGATTTTTTCCTGTAATAAAAGTATCAGGAATTAAGAGATTTAAAATATCTTATCTTCCTTGCGTCGAACGATTGAAACGATTTAGCCTAATTAATCTCAAATGTCGATGATCGCAGTTGGGATTAACTTTGTCAATCCGTCAATTGCGATTTGCTGTTGAACTTTTATTCGATCGCTGACTTATCAAAGCAACGATAAGTCAACGATTTTCGATCGAAAGTCAACAGACAATCGACGATCGATATTTTAATTCAGCTAAATAACGGATGAACATCGTTCAGGGTCAACCATTATTATTATCGGCGAAATTGAATCGACGATTCATTTTTCTTTTTAATTCGAACGAAATTTTTTCTTTTCGTTCGTTCTCATCGTTACTGACTTGTCAGTCCGATTTTTGAATATGATTTAGTTAACGTGCTTTAGTGAAACGTACCTAATTGTAAGAAATGAAGGAGCGGGGGAAGGAGAAGGAACGAATGAAGGGGAAGGGGATGTGCATTTGATTTGTCGCGAATGCAACACTTGCTTTCGTATCATTCGTGACGATGTTCTGAAAAGTTGCATATAGTCGTGTATGCATGTTTTGCTTGTGAGCTGATGATGCTCCTCAGATAAGACAGCGAATAATACTTCGGCACTGTAATATTCGATTGATTGAAATGGGTAATCAAGCGACACGTGTTGGCCATGTATCCGCGAAGAAGGTTGATGCTGTCACGCACACCGGCGACAGTGCAAATAGCGTGAACAATCTCTCGAAGAGTTCCTCAGGGACCGAGTTGGAGAGCAACATGCACATGCAGTTCCTTCCGATTGAAAGTCTAGCAAAGGTAAAGGATCAGTTTCGCGATCACTGTCTTTCGTAAATCGTGCGATGGCAATGCGTTCGATATTCCGCGGAGAAACGTTGATCGTCTTTTTTTTGGAAATGTTAATCGTTGGAACATTACCAGTCGTTCAGCGTTTTAAAAAAATAAAAAAGAATTGGATCGCAAAATAGATTTGTAAATTTTCTTTTTTTTTTTATCAATATATATTTATTTTTACTATTTCGTTATCCACTCTTCTTTTGACAAATATATGCACGTAATTATAGGTTATACGAATATTTGTATAACCTATAATCGTGCAACTGATGTAGCATAGTCTTGGTAGATAATATTATCCCGTTGGAGAAATCATATTTTAATCGTCTTTGACGATATATTTTTCGAATATATGGACGAATATAAATTTATTGTTGTATTTTGTTCTATCTTGATGGAATACCTGCTTTCTAATTTAAAGACATAATATTTGTTAAAATTAGTTTTAACAAATGATATGTTACCAAAAGTCACTGGTTAAGTCGTTTATTTTGTATTGTAGATCTTATCTCATCTAACTAATGATGAGGAGCGTATAAATGGAATTACAGCATCTGTGTTTCAACGCTACCTATTTCCCAATTACCCAGAGTTAGGTGAAAAATTATTCAATCATCTTCACCATGCTGCCAATGTTAGTACTTCATATCTGAGTGCCAATTGTTTCAAACAACAAGCAGAAAAGTTCCTCTCGGTGATGAATGATCAAGCGGTATTGGAGAATTATGTGAAGATGTACTCAGATATAAAAGGAGATGGAAATATAAATCCAGATGGATTAAAAGCCTTATTGAATATTTCTTACAACATTTTTATGAATAACAGCGGACTTTCTTCTTGTATCTATAAAGGTCAAATAATTGATTCAGCTGTCTCGTCATGTGTCAGTAAATTTAATATTTATCAGCATTTGTTGAACAAATTCTAATCAGATAATGTAAAATCTATATTACAGTTTCATGGCAAAAATGCTTTGTCTGTGAGTTACGTGAGCAATTGGATTTGGCAGAATTGTGCACGTGTAATATATGGCCCTCATCGTTATATAATACACGTGCTAACAACTGCTTACAGAAATGGTAACGCTCTCTTATCTAAAGAACAGCCGCAACCACATCTGTTGATACCTACGCCTATATTGGAACAACCGGACTCCCCATGTTTTCCTCAAGTTTTGTTACCAATGAGCTATGTGTGGTTATTATCGAGTACGTTACCCGAATGTTATCTTCAGGTACATTCTCACTTGAAATTTGTTATATTTTATATTAAATTATAAAACACTAAGATAAATATATGTTTAGGCAGATAATTCACCAAAAGATATTACTCATGCACTCATAGCTAAAAGAATGGGCAACGTGTGCCCTAGACATTGGACATTATTGTACAACAGTTCAGAACATGGCACAGGAGCTAATCGCTTTCTTCACCATGTATTAGGATACAGAGGACCCACTCTGTTATTTATACGGACTGTTAGTGCAAACGAAGATACTTCGCGTCCTATATATTGTATATGTTCAGCGATAGAATGGCGTGAAAGTCATTTATATTGGGGTGACGAAGACACTTTGGGTATTGAACTGTTTCCTTCATACAGGATTATTGAAAAGGGGGCTAAAGTATTATATTTGAATACTAATATTAGAGGCTATCCTCATGGATTACGGTTTGGAAGTAATCCCCGCTCCCCATATATTAATATAGATGAATCATTCCATTCAGTCAGTATTGCAGGTGCACCTTATCCAATTTCTACATTAGAAGTTTGGGGTTGTGGCGATGCAAAATTAAGGTGACTTATCTTGTTTTTGTTCCTTCTTCTTTTTTCAATGTGTCAAGTTCAATGAGTAATTTTCAAGGAAAAAAAATTTGATATTTACAGGGAACGTCAATTGGAAATTAAAAAGTGGCAAGTGAAGGAAGCAGAAAGACAAAGAATAGTTAAGTTAAGCGCTAGCGATTGGCAAGATCATCCAGATCGTTACTTACTTGAATTAGCGGGTAGGGCATCCTACAATGAATCAAATAAATAGTCTCAGTATGATATTCTATTATAGCAGAAAATTAATTTAGGATTTTAGTTATTTGTACATATGTATATATTGTCAAGTATATTATTGCTCGAATATGTACTTACTATGCTATATGTGTAAGATTGCAAATACCATATTCGATTTACAAAGTACGAAGTACTATATAAACTATTGAAAGGGAAAGTTTCTTAATTTATTTTTTATGAAACTGTTACTTAAAATCGAAGTACTTACTTCAAAGACCTAACATAGTATATTTTTAAACAGTACTTTCATGCTCAATAATATTAGCATAAAGATTACAAAGCTCCTATCATGGGTTCAGGATAAAAATGTGCTATCTTAGTAATGATTAAAAATTTACAGTATAAGAATCAAATAAATGACTTACACTGTAGACTTTTAAAATAGAATATTAAATATATACATATACTTGTTGGAAATGTAATAACTACATAGGTGCTATTGCACATTTTTATATGAGTTTTAAACAAATGTGTTTTAGTTGTGTGGTTAGGCGTTAAATTTGCGCCGTCTAATTCAATCAACTCAGATTTATGTAACTTCCGGAATTTTGTATCTCTTTGTATTTTTAAGCTGTGACTATTATAGCGTGCCTTATATAAGTACTTAAAGAATATAATGAGCGTCAAATATTAGTATTAGACGCAGTTTTGCGAGAAGTGAAATAAAAATAGCAAATATGATTGACGAATCAGTTGCGTCCGAAATTTTGTTAGTTGTTAGTTGTTGGAAAGGAATAGCTATTGTTCAATAATTTATTTCGAGCGAATTTTTTCGTTTTTTAATAAAATTTGTATTGAAGTAAAGCCAAAAATAGCGAGAAAAATTTTTTTATTTCATCAGTTATATATGAACAATATTATTTTTTGTTTGAGGAATAAATATGATACTTAACACGTTATGTTTTTGTTTTTCAAATTCTGGAGTAACGCTCAAGTTTAATATTATTTCGTCCAATTATTTCCTCAATTTCCTGCCTCAGTAACTATGAACAAAAATCGCAATACTTCTTCAAGAATTTATTGCTTAATATAATGATATTTAATGTAATATATATTTCTACAGAGAGACGTGTACAAGATCATTTATCATTCCGAAGACAATTTAAACATATAACACGTATACATAAACTAAAATTTACTAGTAACTATGACAACTTACTTTTTAATGTCACTGAACAGAGGAAGATAAGGGGAAACAATTTGAATGTAACTTTCATAAATACCTACATCAATATAAATAGTTCAATAGAAACGTATCTATCAAAAATCATGATGCGATTTCCAATATTCACTCACACATACTGCAAAAAACTCTATATATCAGGGATACCGTATAAGACATATTTACAATTATTTAAATAAATATATAAAACTATATTTTTCTAATAGATTTTATATATATTATTTATGCTACCTGGTGATACGGGATGCTATGAATGGAAGATAAACAAATTCAACATTTATCTCTAGAATGAAACGATCTTTTAAAACGTTAAAGTAGTACAAGTATCCTTGGAATGCTGTTAAGCAAAGCGGTAAGTAAAACCGTCTGTATGGAATTGATAACCATCAGATTGAAAGACCGTTTGAAACACTATATTTGGATCAATATCTGTATAGAAAAAAATTTTGATTATATACTGAATGATAGAGACATAACGTAAATTATACCAACCTTGGAATCCACTGTCAACATCATCAATGTCGTGACCATTGTCGTAACGTGATCGTTTCTTAGGGTCAGATAAAATTCCATAGGCTTCCCCAACTTCTTTGAATTTCTTTTCTTGTTCTTTCTTTTCCCCCTCCGTTGCATTAGGATGTCGATCTGTATGTAATAACACAAAGATAGATCAAAGATAATTAAGATAAAACGAATCGAAACGCATTTTCAAACCTACCGGGATGATGCACCATCGCTCGTTTCCTATATGCTTTTTTGATATCATCAGTAGACGCGTTCTTATCAATACCTAAAATCTTGTAGTAATCTTTCCTCTTTGACTTTTTTAACGCTAGTTTAGCTTCCATTAATAATCTTTTATTATCTGTCAACGTTTAAACATTCATCACGTTACTGTAAAACTGTTTGTTATTGTAAAATGTGTTTTTCATTTACCCGAGCTTTTATCCATTTTATAAGCCTTTTCGAGATCGTGAACTGCTTTCTCATATTCTTTAAGCTCCATATAAGCAGCCGCTCTTCTCAAAAGTGCTTTAAGGTAATTTTCATCTAGTTTCAATGCTTCTGTACATTCTGACACTGACTCGTTTAATCGATTTAACTGGCAGAGCAGCGAACAAAATTAGCAATGATATGTTTAAAATTTTTAACAAAATGTAAAAAATGTAATACCTTTGCTGCAACCGTTGCTTTATTAAAGTGGAGTTTGGCATTTGTTAGTATATTTTGAGGATCTATAGTTAAAGCTTCTGTATATAATTTATATGCTTTCTCATATTGCTCCCTTTCATAAGCAGCGTTCCCCTCTTCCTTTTTCTTTTTCAAATTCTTAGCTCGTTTATATATTTCTAACGCTTTGGCATGATCCGGAGCCAATCTAAGTACTTGCTGGAAATGTGCAAATGCTCTGTCGATATTATCTTGGAAATACAGACACATGGCACGAACGTATATAGCATCCGCATTTTGCTTATCAATATGCAAAATATCACTGAAATATTAATAACAATATAATGTAGAATAATTTTCATTACTTTTAGTTTCTAAAATAAAGTTATTGATATACTTTGCTATTTCCTGCGCTTCCTGGTATCTCCCCAAGAATACTAAACATTCTGCTTTAGTTAATTTAAACCTTGTACACCGAGTACTCACATCGCAACAACGATCCATACAATATACAACCTGTAAGAATTACATTATGTTAAATATTCTTAGCTGCCTTAGTTTATTAGTAACCTAAAAATTTGCCTACAAGTTGAATTACAAACCTTACGATAATCTTTAGCATTGTAAGCAGCATCTGCATCCTTGAGAAATCTTTTCACGTATTCTAAGTCTTTTTTCTCTGTGGTAATGCCTTTATTTTCAGGATCAACTTCTAACAGCTTGGACAGAGTAGTCTCGGCTTGTACTATGTCCCCCAAAATCAGGCAACATTTTACAATTCTTACATATGCCTAAATGTAAACGAATTGAACTAAAAGTATGTTCGTTTCTTTGACTGTATCTCTACTATGTATCTTAGGCGTGTTTAACGTACTTTGCATACTTTAGCATCCAACTCGATGCATTTTTTTGCATCCTCCAACGCAGGGGGATATTTATCAAGCATCATGTAACACGCGGCTCTGTTCGCATAGTGTAGCGGCGTATTTGGATATAACTCTAGAAATACATCCGTTTTACTGATCCATGAGAGATCATAAAAAAAAAAAAAGAAGAAAAATCACGAAAGACTCTTCTTATTAAATGAATGAATATACCTTACCAATAAGTTCGCTGTACTCTTTCAATGCCTCCTTATACTGTTTTCCAACGTAAAGTACTTTAGCAGTCTGCATTTTCGCACGCCTACGGAACATACGTATTTAATTCTGGCTCTGGGACTCACCTTGTAATCGTACAAAGCGAAGCCGTCGTACGATCTTCCACCGTAAAAAGTCATCGAAAAACACAATCAATGCGCAAAGTAAGGAACGATTCACGGCTCTTTTTTTCAGAAGAAAGATCGATCGATTCGTAGAGTACGTTGTCGTTGTTCATTGAAAATGTAACGCTTAATGAATCAAACGAGACCACTTTACTTACTCTTTAAGCTGTTCAGTTGCAGACATTGTCGATTGTTTTGAATTACACTTGTGTATGCCTGGAATGCTGGAAGACAGTGAGCTTATTATTCAATAAACCATTACACAATATACGTGTATTCATGCGTGTAGTTGTTTCACAATTCATCGTTGAGCTTACGTCTTTAAATGTAATGCGCAGTAATACCTATTCGATCGGTGTATTCCCCTTGTGAAAAACAGTCCTACTCCCTTTTACATTACCAACAGAAGGGTCGCGTTTGTAATAATGATTCCAGGAAGTTAGTATATACACGTTCGAAAATGCATCTGAGAGATTGCACATCTGAAAGAAAGCTGAAAATAACTCGAAAACTAATGTTTATTTGATCATTATTTGACACAATATGATATTCCTTCATGTAATACTGCTTACGGGCATTTTTTGTTAAAAGGATTATGTTAATATCAAAACGATATTTTACTACTGGCATATTCATAGCTTAAGTCACTACATTCAATAAAGATAGCGAATTTATATATTTAATAAATTTCAATTCACCAGAAAATTTGCTTTTTCAATACTAATTCAATGCAATTATAAGAGAAACATTGAATATACATTTGAAAATTTTTTATCATGTTTTCGGAACACCTCTGAAACCATGTGCGTATGTATCAACCTTTAATGCCGTTGTCATTGTAACCTGTAATTTTACCCGTTGTAACAGGCAAAGTACTGATTAAATTTGTAATACGTAAGTTTATGAATGGATAAGTGAAATTTACATATACACGTTAAATATCAATTAAAA
This sequence comes from Lepidotrigona ventralis hoosana, assembly GCA_002806875.1. Taxonomy (NCBI): domain Eukaryota; kingdom Metazoa; phylum Arthropoda; class Insecta; order Hymenoptera; family Apidae; genus Lepidotrigona; species Lepidotrigona ventralis. Next base: position 11,739 of record NIPQ01067129.1, on the reverse strand, counting down.
TTATACACACGTTTAATATTAATTAAAGTATTGCACCATGTATCTATCGTACATGTAGAATAATAATTTCCCCAGTTGCATGTGTAATTCATATTGCACCATTGTCATATTACAATATGTGATGAACATATGTTCATTCATCAAATATGTTAATTTCTCTGTTACAGTATTTTTCTAAATATGAGTCGTTTTTTTGCTACTGGATCAGATTCTGAATCTGATAGTGCCTCCGAGGAGGAGCAGGTTCAACGAGCACCAACTACAGCTTTTACCGTAAGTAACAGCACTATAATCTTTCATATTCAGTTCACAAAGAAATTTCACTCTGATGTAAAATATTTTTAGTTCAGCGATGAGGAAGAAGAGACCAAGAGAGTTGTACGATCGACTAAAGAGAAGAGATATGAAGAAATTGCTAATCTCATCAAACTTATAAGAAATTACAAAAAGATCAAAGACATGAGCAGCATGTTGTCCAGTAAGTTTTTGTAACATTTAATTCTTTGCGGTTACACAACTGTTTCCATAATATATTCTGACAGGTTTATCGTATCTTATTTCATCATAAACATAATATTTGACATGTATTGTAAGCAAGATTCATTGATAAACATATCATTAATATGCAATCTAAACAGATTTGCTGCAGTGAATGTAGACAGACTTATCATTACCGACTTAAGACCTTAAAGGATTAACGACATTAACACGTTAAGTGCCCAGCCGTTTCGTTCACGCCACAGTCAGCGGGCCACTCCGGGCCGCTTACCGATAGGCGAGCCAGAGTAAAACAGATAGAAAAAAAGGAAGGTAGTGCGTATAAAGTTAGAAGATAATGTACCGAATGTTATAATACAAATTTACAAATGTTAGGTTTAAAGATGCTGAAAAATTTAACGCAGAAAGTTACAACCTTCTTACAATCAACGTACAAACAAACCTCACCTTTATTTACCGTTTTTTAATAAATTTCATTAATGTTTTTAAGTATTATATTCTTTTCCTTGAAGCATTGACCAAACAAAAATCGATGTCGCCTAAATTAAATGTTCAGTCTCACAAATAAGCAAGGACCGACACGAAGTCGGGACCGGCTGGGCACTTAACGTGTTAAATTTATATAAATAAAGTAGTAGTCGCTCAGTTAGAATTATCTACATTGTAATCTTAGGTTTTGAGGATTTGATGCGTGCATATCAAAAGGCATTGCCTGTAATAGCGAAAGAGGAAGGTGGCCAGACGCCACGTTTTTATATCAGATGTTTAGTCGAAATGGAAGACTTTATTAACGAAGTGTGGGAAGATCGCGAGGGTCGTAAAAACATGTCGAAAAATAATTCGAAATCGTTGACTTCATTGCGTCAGAAGCTTCGTAAGTATAACAAAGACTTCGAGGAAGATATAGTAAAATTCAGAGAGAATCCAGATCAGGATGATGATGAAGAGGAAGAAAAACGTAAGTATAGTTCTCCAATGTTTATTCATGCTTTTCTAAACGAAACTTCATCATTGTTTAAAATGCTTTTAGCCGAGGAAATTGTTGAATCCGAGGAAGAAGAAGATAGTGCAGTCGCTTTTAAAAAAGCTGGATCAGAAGCAAGTGAACCAGATACTTCCAAATTCAAGGTTTGTTNTTTTTTTTTTTTTTTTTTTTTTTTTTTTTTTTTTTTTTTTTTTTTTTTTTTTTTTTTTATAGAAAAGTATGGCTGATGGAGAAGAAGGTAGTGAAAGCGAATCTGATTGGGGCAGTTCTTCAGATAGCGAGAGTACAAGTAGCGAGGATGAAGGCCAATATCAAAACATACGTGATAGATTTATCAAAAAGTATGTTATTCAAGAAAGTAATATTAATAAATCAATGTAATATTAACATGACATGTTTTGAAACAGGGTGACAGATAAAGAGGAAGAAGAAGATAAGGCAAAACGAAAAGAACAGCGGAAAGAGCGGAAAGAGAAGGAACGGAAAAAGAAGAAGGACGAAGATGATGAGGAAGGTGAATGGGAAACGGTGAAAGGCGGGGTAGCTATCCCATCTGAAAAGCCGAAAATGTTCGCGAAGGACGCAGAAATTAACGTGGCCGCTGTCTTAAAGAAACTTTCCGAGATCATTGCGGCTCGCGGCAAAAAACGTACTGATCGGAGGGAACAAATTGAACTTTTACATGAACTGCAATCCATAGCCGATACCCATAATCTCGGGCCAGCAGTAGCTGTTAAGATAAAATTTTCTATTGTATCTTCCATTTTCGATTACAATCCGAAAGTATCTGATGCAATGAAACCCGAATATTGGTCAAAGTTGGTATTACATTTAAAATTTTTAGTATGTGGCATTGCGGTATATGGAATTTGTGATTTTAAATTAATTATTATTTTACAGAATACTAGAACGTATCACGGAAATGCTCGACATGCTTTTGAACACGAAAGATATGGTTATCGCGGAGGTAGTATCTGAGGATGCAGAAGAGTATGAAACGTCTCCATACAAAATACATGGATGTGTATTGACATTAGTAGAACGTTTGGATGAAGAATTCACTAAGTTATTAAAGGAATGCGATCCACATAGTAATGAATACGTGGAGAGGTACATACATACATTTAATATAAATTAATACATTGAAAATAAGTAAAAATAATTTTACCGTTTCTCAATTTTAGGTTGAAAGATGAAAAACAAGTATCCACAATAATAGATAAAGTTCAAGAATATTTGGAGAGACAAGGATCTGTTTCTGAGCTTTGCCGTGTGTATCTACGTAAAATTGAACATTTGTATTATAAATTCGATCCAAATGTTCTCAAACAGAAAGAAGTAAGTATACAATTATTAATATTTTATCGATAAACATCTAAAGATGATATATACATCTTCAGGGAGAACTTGGACCAGACGTTGCAACATCTGTCCAGGTTATGGAGAAACTTTGTAAATACGTTTATGCTCATGATGGGACAGACAGGCTTAGAACACGTGCGATTCTTTCTCATGTCTATCATCACGCCCTTCACGATAATTGGTTCCAAGCGCGCGATCTCATTCTAATGTCTCACTTGCAAGAAACTATTCAACATTCCGATCCAGCCACACAAGTTTGTATCTTTTGTAACAAAATCACGCTTTTTTATATTGTAAGTCTCCTGTTTCCTCTATTTATTATTTTGTATTCCCTGCTTACAGATTTTGTATAACAGAACCATCGCTCATCTGGGTCTGTGTGCATTCCGTCACGCGAATATCAAAGACGCACACAACTGTTTAGTTGATTTAATGGTGACTGGTAAGGTAAAAGAGCTCTTGGCCCAAGGTCTTCTTCCTCAGAGACAACATGAACGCAGCAAAGAACAAGAAAAGATAGAAAAACAGAGGCAGATGCCATTCCATATGCACATTAATTTGGAACTGCTGGAGTGTGTTTATTTAGTTTCCGCCATGCTCATTGAAATTCCATACATGGCTGCACATGAATTTGACGCAAGGAGAAGAATGATCTCTAAAACATTTTATCAACAGTTGAGATCTAGTGAACGTCAATCTTTGGTTGGGCCTCCAGAATCTATGAGAGAGCACGTTGTCGCGGCAGCGAAAGCGATGCGCAATGGCAATTGGTTGGCATGCAACAATTTTATTATTAATGAAAAGATGAACGCCAAAGTGTGGGATCTGTTTTATCAAGCGGACAAAGTTCGTGACATGCTTACGAGATTGATCAAAGAAGAAGCCTTAAGAACGTATCTGTTTACATATTCCCATGTCTATGATTCGATCTCTATGCCAAAATTGGCGGAGATGTTTCAATTGAAGCGACCTGTTGTTCATTCCATCATTAGTAAAATGATCATTAACGAAGAACTCATGGCGTCTTTAGATGATCCAACAGAAACAGTTGTGATGCATCGTAGCGAACCAAGCCGCTTGCAATCGCTGGCGTTACAGCTCACAGACAAAGTAAACAATTTTGTAGACTCAAATGAACGTATTTTCGAAATGAAACAAGGTGAGTTATTATGAAACGTGTTAAGCAATTTTAAAGGTTTCAGCAATTTTAAAATTATGAAATATCAATGAATATTTTGTATCACAGGAAATTTCTTCTCGAGAGGAAATCAAGGAAACTTCCGCGATAGACAGAATTACAATCGACAGGGACAAGATTGGGGGCGTCAAAGACGCGACCGTGATCGAGATCGTAATCGAGAGGAAAATCGAAATTATTAAATCAGAAAATATCGAATGTTATTTATGTGGGTGTTTAACAGTGGATTTCATCATTGTATCATGTATATACACTCATATGAATAATATTAAAAATCGCAGTATATAAATAATGATATAATATTTTGGTGTATTCATACTTCCACTATTACTTGCTACTATTTATATATTATCACTTGATATAATATAATTACTTATTATTACATTTGTTATTATATTTTTAACTATCACTTAAGCTGTTCATATATCTTGTACCTTCTCCAGTACTTTATTACCTGTTATTATACTATCCGATGTTAGTACAAGCTGAATCCCAGTCAATTTTTCTATAAACCTGCAAGCGGCGATTTCAGCGTAGGTAATACCGCCAATGATACATATCACTACCATTTTTGGTGATAATGAACCATGTTGGCCACTTATGACACAGTTTGGTAAATTTGTCAATTCATCAAGAATCTTGGAATCTTTTTCTTGATTCACAACAGTGTTTAATATTTGAGCCTATAGAGATATGAATTTTCGTCAGTTCCATCCAACAGTAAAGATTAACAAGTTAGTAAATTAATGAGTAAGTCTACTAACGATTAGTGGCACGTAAACTTTATTGAATACATAACTCGGGCATGAATGACTTTTTTGTTTTGCTTGTTTGAAGTAATTGGGTAACAGCTTCAACTTTTGTGCATTATTGTTCCATTCACTGTTCCAATTCGGTAATTTGTGTAGAATATTTTCTGACCTGTATTTCAGTAAACCTATACTTTGCAATTTATAAAATAACGGTATGTGCTTGTACCCGTGAGCGTGAAGATGAAGCTTCTGTATAGACTCTAATTCACTTTGCGTAACCCCATCGCTTGTGATTGACAATAGGCATAATAGACGCAAAGTTCTCAGTGGATGATCGTCTGAAAAATTAATCATTTTGAAAATAATCTCATTGTCCGATAAAAGAGATTACGCACCGATATATCTCTCGATATAATTCAAACACTCTTTCCTTTCTCTGCATTCAAGCATACACTTCTCTATTTCTTGCAAAGTTTGAAAATCAGAACTCAATGTGTCTGCTATCAACTGGCAAGCAGAAATATGAAAAGCAAGTTGTTGTGTTAGATCCCTAGTTTTTTGTAACTGTGTCGTTACATACGTTTCCATTTCAGATAACTTCATTGTTTGTATCTTATTCTGTTCCGCTAATATGAACCATTAAAAATACTACTTCTATGAAAAGTAATTATTATAAGAAATATATGGATACATATATATATATACATATAAACGTACATTTTAAAAGTTTTGCCTTTTTATGCAAAAATGGGAAAACTTCGCTGCATGGTGTATCTCTCACTTCTTCATAAATTTTATCTTTGTCTGGATCTAATTTAACTTGAGATTTGCCCAAAATACCTGTGCCAACATTTATTTCTACCACTTCGTGCAATAATCCGGCATAAGTTACAGGCGTTAAAAGTGGTGTAACCAAGTCATAATTCCTGTCCATTACAATTAAAGCTCCTATTTCATTTTCTATGTTAGAGGAACCCAAGCACTGCCTCATGGAATCCATGATTTTAAGTATTTGCTGACTGTGCTTTCCAAGGGTAACCGTCAGTTTAGGTGAACCAAGTATAAGTTGCAATGACCATAGGCCACGGCCCAACGCCGGTAATAGTGTAGTATCTCTGTGATAGTAAAAATCAATGAACATAGAGTTCTCTAGAGACAAGATGTTTCCATCTAATCTTATGAATTCCCAGGACAATGTTTGTAATGTAACCAGTCCGGATAGTCCTAAACAAGCATTTACATTCTTACTTCAATGGAACAATGAAAGTAGTCACTTAACTGAACAGTAAAAGTAATCACCTTCTTCTTCAATTATCAAATTAAGAATAGCAGGTACAAATGGAGCAACTAAAATGTGGTGATACGGCTGTACATGAGGTTTACTATTTGGAGGAATCTCTGATTGTATTTGATCTAGTACCCTCTTGCAAGTGATCAAATCGGTCGAAACCAAGAATACGTGCTGAGAATTTGAAAGTTTCAAGCCTTGTTCCATTTTATAAATTTTTTCAACACCGTAATGTCTATATACAAGAGATAACATCATTTAATATTTTTTTTAAAAGCAACATGCCTCTTTCTGTTAGTTAAGACAATTACTTGAGTACAGAAACCCCTACAAAACTGTCCAAGATTTTCATAAGCTTCTGTTCTATCACTAAGTCTTTGGCCCCAGGAATCTTTTTCAGTATCTCAACCAGTTTTCGTTGACTTATCTGTTGCAGTACGTTCAGTCTATCGCCCAACGTGATGTCCATATTTTTTTTGCTAGTTGTAAATAGATTTCAACAATTACAATTTAGTGATAGTGAAGCTGTTTAGCCCCTGTGGATTACAAGATTGCCATGAATTTGTCAAATGACATGAAGTGTCATGTAAAGTTAAAGGTTATAATGGAACTCTGATGTTTTTCTTTGCTTACCGAAATTTCTTCCAACCTCAGGTGAGATCTTCAAATCACATCTCACAAACAGATTGATCATGGAATTGCTGTTTCTTTTAAAAGTTTGATCATAATAAATGACTCGAACAACACATCCACATGGCAGGGCTTCGTAAGCCGTACTGAACTGTGTTCTCTGATCTTCCTAATACTCACGCATCTCAGTATAGGGTTATTTAAAAATGGCGGACGCATCGTCTTCCGATACTACCTCAGACTGTTGCAATGAATGGTTCTCTGATATTACTTCCGAAAAGTCGGAATACGTTATCGTAGGTCAGAAACCATGTTTGTCTCATCGTCGCAGCAAAAGACATTTCTTACAGAAGCTATTTTTAAGAGAGGTAACGTTGCTTAACCTTTAACCTACGTGAGCGTTAATGAAATTGACAGACTTTAGATAGCTGCCAAAATTCCACGGTAGTGTAGAGGAGAAAGGAAAAGAAGAAAAAAAAAATGGAAAAATAAATAAAATACAATTGGGGAGAAAATTCCGATCGTTATTCAGCGTTTTACGTTTGACTCTTAATTGATACATTATGCTTAACATTCTATGGATGCAAGAAAAAATGTGCTCTTGTCCTTGCCCATGCAATTTTTGATCTTTCTTTTGGTTCTTCTCTGTCGCGATTCAAATGGATTATCGAATGCATGATACCTGTAAGCGATATAAAAAAAAAAAAGTAAAATACTCATAGAGGCAAAATTAAGAATTCTTGGAATTTATAAATTTATTAGAGGAAAACAATATGAATATTGTGAAGAAAGACCAACTTTTACAGATCAGAGGTTGTTTATCAGCGCACAATTATGCGTCAGAAGAAAGACTGTTTGCTACTGTACCTTCTTGGAGACACCTGCCACTGTTACATGTAATCCCAAAGTCAGCACTAGAAGCAGGGTATGTTCACAACACATATAAATTTGTATGACAGGGAAATGTAATAAAATGAAAAAAATAAATCTTTTTTCACACTGTCGATCTTGTAATAACAATAATTATTATTATTGAAGACATATTGTAATGGGATTGACACAGTGTGGTCAGTTTTTACTTACATACACATATACCATGGATGTGAGTGGCACTACCTCTTTGTACAAATACTTGTTACATTGGTGGGCTTTTACTCCAAACCATGTTGCACGTAAAGTTGCAGAGGTCACGCTTTTCGGTAATTATAGTATCTACAGAGAACTTAGTATTATTATTTCGCAATGGCCAATGGAAAGGAATAAGCTGGTGATACATGGCCTTTGGTAAGATTTAAAATTTTATTTACAATTATATTTCTCATTTATAAGCCTTCGTCGAGCCTGTGATTTTACAAAGTGATTAATAAACATAAATCTTTAGTACAAACTGGCTGCATCTTCAACCAACAGATAGAGCTTACTTAACAATAACTACAGTGCCATCTCTTGAAAATTGTAAGGATTGTTTAAAAGTAGCAGCATCCTACGAAGAAGAAGGCGAAGGTAATGTGACATTGCACAAATAGAAAATGCAATTGTAGCAAATTAAAATTAAAAAAGGAAAAAATTTGGTTTTAACTTATAGAACTTGCAGCAAACTGGGATGGTTGTGTAAGGTGTAATTGTCTTCAACATGGACTCACTGTCCATACCACCTACGAAGTAATTTCTCCATATCCTAGGTTCCGTGCTACTGTCTGTTTGAATTATTGGAATCATGTAGTAGTTAATACAGGCAACTTTTTACATGTGCTCAGGGTGGACTTGGACATTCCAAAATCGAAAAACCAGAAGTCTAACGATAAACAAGACACTGTGATTTCCGATACTGTGCCGTTAGACATGAGTGACGTTGAGGAATTGGACTACACCAAGACGGTGGAACGTTACGAGAGTTCCGACGAGAAAGTAGGCACACCCGAGTGTGCAGTCGATCAATCGCCGCGGTGCGAGTCGAGTATAGAACATGATTTTTTAGAAGAACCAATTAAATTAGATGATAAGTTAGGCCATGATTCGTTAAATACCTCAAGTAGCAATCAAAGCGACTGTGCCTGTGATATAAATAAGTCTGCCGACGTCGTATGTGTTAAGCCGTGCGACTGTACTGACAGCAACGAGTGTAAATGCCAAAATAGTAGTCCGGTTTCGCGAACCGAACAGCAAGCGATCTCGGTCAGAGATAAAATCTTGCAGGACTTCTGCGAGGACATGTCCCAGGAGCTGAACATTGGTAGTGATCTAATTACGCTAGTGAAACATCCCTCGTGTTCCCCACGGTCTACGCCTCAAAGACTCCCTTCTGATCTCAAAACAATGATATGGTCTTCGCCAATTCTCACGCCGCCTTCGGACATCTTGAGAACCCGAAATTCAGAGTCTAGTCATAAAAACACGCGCGGTCAACGTTCTAATTCCCCTCAACCTGGTGCTTCGAAAGACAGCAATATCGGCCCTGTTAATTCTCCTCTTCACTCGGTCTCTATAAGTCCATCCTCTTCGTGTTCTTCGCGGCTGATGTCACCGCCTGTGTCTCGATCTTTTCGTCATCCAAGTCCACGCAAGAGATCCAATTTACATTCTCCTCCTCCCATTGTGAATTCAACGCAGTCGAGGGCAAGGGCTACGCACAAGCTTATCCTTGAGGCTGAGAAAGCGTATGAATTTACGGATGAGGCGCAGGAAACTTGCGAGAAGCTTAGCTCGTTCCGGAAAAGGAGGCTCGCTGACAAAAAGTACGAGTTCTGCGACGAAACTGAAGATGCCGAAAATATAGTTCCTTTCAAGCATATACGGGATCAATTTAAACACCGTGGCTGCTCCATACATCAGATATCATCCTCTCCTACAATGTCACCTGCACTGCCAAATGGTAAGAAGCATTGGGTCGATTCCGATCAGAGTGAAACTGACGATTACAGCGTAACTCAGGATACTGGTATATCTAACGATTTAGCCATTGAAAACTCAGGTAAACTGAGTTTATTATTTGTATTAAGATCATTCTTAGATAAAGTTGTTAATGTTATCAATCATTAATTCGTCAGCTGAGAAAAACGTCTTACGTCCATTAAATCAGAATCAACTGTCCAATGGTGGCATAAACAGGGATCGTTCTAATAAACATTCTGTGAATTCTTCGCCACTAGTTCCAAAAATAAATTTACAATATCCTAGTATAAAATGTACCGCTCATTTCAAGAGAAGCTACATAGAACTCGACGATGAAATGATATCGGTTATTACGGACGTTGAAGGTACGTTATATTTCTAATTATCTTTCTTTTCTTATTTTCTATAGTCTATAATCAGAATAAATAAAATAGGCATAAGCATACGTATGTACATAAATTTTACAGACGAGGAAACAGGAGGATATGTAAGTTATCAATGTGTGCTTCCTATGCATGTCCACGGATCTGGATATGTCCAAATGCAAATGATCAGCAATAGCAAAGCTGAAAAATTGGTATTTTGTTTTAAAATTCGAATGACTTTATTCAATAATCGATAGAATAAGTAATTATAAGCTTAAGTAATTATTGCGCTTCTAGATAGTACCATGTGTCTCAATAAATCAGTTAAGTTTTGACATCGAAACGTTCTCTCATCATATTGCCGACTGGATTTGTATGAGATTTAAAAAGAGATATTGGCACTGTAGTGATTATGACATAGAAATAATAGATGTGTGCGCATTAAGTGGTGACATTATCTGTCTATTAATCATGAAGATACAAGCTAGTGAAATTAGTAGTCAAACTCAATGGTTCGTACTAGTTTATGTTCAAGAATTTTCGTTATACTATTATACTTATTTTGGTGAAATGTAGCTCTCAAGAGAGAACGCAATACGAAGTGGGATGCAAATTCACATGGAATATTGATACAAGTCAATATAGGATAACTGATATATTACCATTGGAAGAAGTGAAACCCGAATCATGGAAGCCGAATTGTATGAACGTTCCAAATTTTCGGAGTCCATTGTGGAACCCGACCAGACGTTTAGCGCCGAAATTAAGGGAGAAGATACAGCAACCGTATGCGCACACAGTACGATTTTTGCATAACGAAATGACTTTGGCAGGTGAGTGTTAGAAATGAAGTGAAACATTATTTTAAAAAATAAAAAAAAAAAAATACGTAATATATATTTTTAGGTGAATCCATAACTAGACTTTACGATTTGGATAATCTGGTGGAGTTTTACATAACACCGATGCCAAATTATTCTTCAATTGAGTAAATAGTTATTGAATAGACGATATGTTGCAAACAATAATTTATTTATTGTTACAAATCTAAGAGTTTCATCATTGATAAGATAGCGTGTGCAATGTAACGAATGTATTCGAAACATACCCCATAGACCTACGATACTATTTCAGAAAAATCATTAATTCCAAGCGTAAATAGCAACAGATGTAACACGTTGTATAGATTCTTATTCTGCTTTTTTCACGAGACCTACTTAAATAAGTTGATTGTTAAGTGCCGCTATAATGGATTGTCCAAAACATAATAACATAGATTAAGAATACTGAATAACGATACAACGAACGTTACAAGCGATTGCTTGGACTTTGTAAATCATATTCTAGCGCTATATTATACATTGATCATCTATATATTATCGATGAACTTTGGTAATTATCGAATATAAGTAACTAAGAACTGATTGTCAATGAATATATTGTATGTGGTTTCAAAGAAAAAGAACAAATAGTGACAAATTATTTAGTAATTGGTCCCAAAATTAATTAGTGAAAGAAAAAATCTATCACGACATAGCTCTTAATTGAATTTTTATGCTGAAATTTATCCTAGATAGATTTGTAGAATTAGATACATTTATTTACGTTTTCGCGTTAACTTCGTGTATTCGTGTTGTATTATAAAGCCATTTTATCATAAACTTTTTTATATCTGAAAAACTGATATATATATATATATATATATATATATATATATATATATATATATATATATATGTGAAAATATTAATATATATATATATATATAT
>NIPQ01067113.1:0-24479 GCA_002806875.1 Lepidotrigona ventralis hoosana | reverse complement strand
CGAAACTCTGTGCGATTCGATCGCGTGATCGATAAACTGTCGATTCGGCAGCTGGCTGCCTCGTAGCATACGATGTTTTATCGCACTGGAAGACGATTACGCGCGATATTGTTGCGGAATGTACGATTTTCGATGATTTTACCCGTCCTTCCGGAACATCGAGCGCCAACGAATGCGCAATTTGTGTCCAACGACGCGCGATTCCTTTGTCCACTCGGTTCGAGCTCTAAGTAAAATTTAATACGGTCAACCCGATGATAGATCAGTCAGGTAGAAAAAACTCGGTAGAAAAGAAAAAAGAAAAATATCTCGTGCAAACGATCGATCGACTTTCACTGAAACCGTACTTTCTCGCCGTCGACTGGAAATTTTTCCATCGTCTCCGCGAAGGAAGAAGAAAAGACTGAACAAACGTACTCCGTTACACTCGCGAGACACTAGAAAATAGATCCGCAAGTACATCCACGTAAGTAATTTCCAAAATGTAGTTCGGCAATTCACTAAATGACAACCTGATCACTGATCACTGACCAATACAAACGTACTCCGTTACACTCGCGAGACACTAGAAAATAGATCCGCAAGTACATCCACGTAAGTAATTTCCAAAATGTAGTTCGGCAATTCACTAAATGACAACCTGATCACTGATCACTGACCAAATCGTTTTATCGTTGATAAACGTGTGGACGAACGGCGATCGAACGAAGCATCGATCAAAAATCGTCGAATTCGACTACGCTGAATCGTGTCGTTGAGACGAGGAACGAAAGGAAAAAAAGAAAAAAAAAGAAAGAAAAAAGAAGCAACTGGCCACCGTCGACTCGATTCGAATCGGTATTGGACCGACGGGTGAACCTCCGGCTGACAGATGCGACGAGCAAAAGCACTGTCAACGATCGAGAAGTTAGCGGCGCGCTCGACATTCGGGCTACCACGACGACTATCCGCGATCCTGCGCGAGAGTGAGAGAGCAGTGGTTGAGGTGGTGGTTGGTCGCGTGGAGGCACGCGCTGAACTGAGGAGGGCTAAGTGTGGATGCTGCAACTACAACGTGTAGGCGTAAGTCGCCTTAGACCAAGGGACCAAGAGGGAGAGAGAAATGACCGGCCGAGTGTGTGCACACGTCGCTGCACACACACACGCGTGCCAGACACAGGCTCCCGCCTCTTTCCGTGCACGCTCGTGTATTCGTACGATTTAGACCAAGGGACCAAGAGGGAGAGAGAAATGACCGGCCGAGTGTGTGCACACGTCGCTGCACACACACACGCGTGCCAGACACAGGCTCCCGCCTCTTTCCGTGCACGCTCGTGTATTCGTACGAAGCTCGCGAGAAAAACGGAGGGGAGAGTCAGAGAGCCGGAGAGACAGAGAGACGTACGTTTCTTTCTTCATATCTGCCACGTGAGCATCCAAAGATGCGTGCTGTATGTGGGTGCTATTGACACACTTTGCTCGCGAGAAAAACGGAGGGGAGAGTCAGAGAGCCGGAGAGACAGAGAGACGTACGTTTCTTTCTTCATATCTGCCACGTGAGCATCCAAAGATGCGTGCTGTATGTGGGTGCTATTGACACACTTACACCTACATCGGAATTTTCACGTGCGTGTACCGTTCACGAGACGACACAAGCAAAGAGCGTGGAAAATGGATCGCGTGAAGTGGAGGAAACGGCGGGAAAAGGCGGGTACATAGATCAACGTTGAACGTTCATGTTCGCCTGTGAGAAATATTAGGGTGCCAACCCTTGAATCGGAACCCTTGTCGTTGCGTGCGAGCCACCGTTTTAACACCTTAACGCCCGTGATTTCGACAACGTGGGTGACGACTGGGCAGAAAAAAAAGTCGATCTGATCTATATCGACTCTAACGAGCTACAATCGCGAGCAGTTTGTAATTGATGGCTGTCGATAATACGGAATGGCATCGGTGCGATGACCGCTCGTTCGCCGGTTTATCGGCCGCATCACCCACGAAACGGTGGGAATTCTTCTTAACGAGTCTGTCGAAGAAGCTAATGGATCGACTCTCGAACGTGACAACGCGCAAGGGAAATGGCGCGTTCTTGTTCGTTTATTTATGATAATAGTTTCCTTTCCGCGGAGCACAACGGACCCAAGACTGATCTACGGTGTCGTCAGTTATGGTACATCATAATTTCCGCGGATATTTATACGCTACAATGTGCAATGTTATGCAGCGCCGCGGCTTGGGCGTGGATAGAATGGAGATTCTTGTCTCTTCGCTCGGCCAACCAGATATGGTCTCGAGTTTCGAACTGTGTTCGCAGAGAACGATCCTCCAACTAGATACTAGAACTCTCCGTTTTGACGACGAAAAACCGGCCAGCACGCTACCCACGCGTTCTCCTACCATATCGCGAAACCACCCTGGCATTATTTTTTCCAATCGAGCAATCTCACCGACGCGACCAGCCCCGCTTTCCACGGTTTCGTTCATTAGATCGGACTAATACGGGAGATATCGGGAGATACGAGCACTTCGAGATAGGTCAAAAATCCAAAATAACGTCGAGACACGCGGCCCGCGAGCGGTTACCGCGACACGATAATGAAACAGAGATCCGTATCTGGTCGACGTTCGCCCACGTGGACGCGGAGGAATGCAGGCATAACTAGTTGCATTGTTGCAGAAATATGCATCGATAGTAATAGGCAGACCGGTGACGTTAATGAATGCCTTATGAGAGTGAGATCCGTGCTGTATCGCCGCCGATTAAGCGAGATTTCTCACCCGGCTAAACGGTCCAGATCCACGCGATCGTTTTCGAAAGGAAACAGCTCTGGAAACGCTTCTATGGGGACATTAAGTCCCCCCGGGTATGCGGCGTGGCACGATCACCGACGAGCAAAGCGAATCGGCCCGATGCCCACGCTCGCGCGACATATCACCGGCAATCGGTTCGGGCTCGAGCGTCCTTGTCCGTATGTCCTTACCGCCGATACCTTCGAATCCTATCCCCGAGGGTGTGGTGTCGACGTTACGCCTCGGATTCTCTCGTATCTTCCATCTGAGATTGTCAGTTGTCCAAGACCCGTAATATCCTGCAAAGTGCTAACGTCGCAATTGCCAACTGGAATATATCACATTGTTCGTTACAGTTGTGGTATTCAGTCGTAAAATCTGCGAGAGGATTTCCACTGCTCGGCGCCGTTTGCAATTTTTAGATCGCTATCGAAACCTTCGCCGCATCGTCGTAGCCTCGGTAAAATCTACCCATCCCCTGCGTGAGCGTGCTACTCCGATGGATAAAGACATCCAGGTTCGCTCAATATCCTTAATATAAAATGTATGGAATAAATGGAGAGGAGCGATTAATTCTGAAATTTCGTTTCCTTGTATTCCGGACAGCGTTAAAGACGTCCGTGTTAACCGTTAAACGATTCACCCTTTCGAAGGAAGGACCTGTGTTTGTGTATACAGACAGGGTACACGGGAGGCTGCACAGTAGACAAATCGTCGGTCGATGGAGGTAAAATATGGCGATGGAGAGACGAGACAAGCTACCGCGCCGACTGATCCGCCAGCTAACGAATGGATCGATTTGCGTGGCTCGTTAACAATACACGTAAGGAAGGCTAATGTGCCACTTTGTTTCGAACGACCTCGCCGCGATGAGACTGTTGCGGACAGTTGAATAAAAAGAGCAAGAATAAAAAGAGCAGATCTCTCTCAAAGCTTCGTCTATCTCTCGAGACACTCCACTCGTTCCGATCTAACTTCATCCTTGTCGGCCAAGTACCCAACCCTTTGGGCTTCGATTATCCTTGTCCCATCGGGACGCTAAGTACGTGTACCCTTGATTAAACTAAGCTTATAAGCTCTCTCCTCTTACAAGGAGCATCGAAAGTTATCGCACCGAGCGGATTTGTCTCGCCGTCGCATCGCGCTGTTCGGAACGAGGGAACTGAGTTTATTCGCATCCAGTTTATCGTTTATTCACGCTTCGCGTCGCGACTGCGCGGTTCGGCACGCAGAATTTACTTGCCGAACCGGTGAATAT
The DNA here is from genome assembly GCA_002806875.1 of Lepidotrigona ventralis hoosana. NCBI lineage: Eukaryota > Metazoa > Arthropoda > Insecta > Hymenoptera > Apidae > Lepidotrigona > Lepidotrigona ventralis. The sequence goes on along the minus strand of NIPQ01067113.1, from coordinate 20,452 downwards.
ATACACATCTCGTCGTCGCAGAGGCAAGTCGTAGATCGGCCGGAGAAACCGAGCCGATGACGGTACGATGGAGATGAGTTATGACAACCGTCGCCTCTGGCTTCTCCGTGTTACAATCTCGAACCACCCTCGTCCGCCGCGTTGTTCCACCGACAACTTATGAATGCTCGCGTGCGTCTTCGCTGTAATGCCGATGTCGTTAGCCCTTTGTACGTTTGTCGAGACGTTCAACATTGAGTAATATCGCGTTGCGGTGTCTGCTGTTCGAGAAGCAGCATCCAGTTAGAAATGCTCGAGATTTGCAGAAAGGCATACAATCGAGCACACTGATAACTCCACGAACGAACTAAGAGTTATTCCCAGTCGATATTATACTCTGAAGAGTATTATCGCGAGCCAGTGCAACGTCTTAACCTCTTGCGCTGGAACGACGTGCCACGCACGTCGAGGATTTTTTTGTCCCAAAATTGCAATATTTTCTCAGTTTCAAATATTAGTAATTTCTATCCAGTGATATCATTCCGACGACTTCAGAATGCAAACGATCGTATCATTGTATGCGATTTGGTCACTCGTTATGGTCCGTGAAACAGTTGCCAGCGCAAGGGGTTAAGCAATCCCGACCGTGAACTAGTTGGATAATTCGCCACCTGGAAGAACTCCCACGACCGATTGTCTCCCATTGAACGGAACGTGGATCGTGTTCGAGGTGGATGATCGGTCGGCCGTGGCGGCGGCGAGTGCCGTGGTCCAGCGTGGCGCGCAGAATCCCATATAAAGGCCGGGCACAGGTAGAACGCGGGAGCTGTGGCGAGCGGAACGCAAACGCGCGAAACACGCGACCACGCACGCACACGATCGTACGCGACATTGTAGCCACGGGGATACCTGTGGCGGAACGAAGAAGGTACGCGAGCATACTGGGCCGCGGCACGAGCACGACCATTAAACACGCGCGCAACCATGCGTCCTGGTGTGCGCGTACTTAGCATAAGTCTCGCACCCGAGGCACTCTCTCATCGTATTTCATGCCGTATATACGCTTATACGCGCGCCGTTTGCCGAACACCGCCTCTCGTTCTGCTCCGTTCGCCGATTCTGTCTCCTATTTCATCCTCGTCATTTTCATTTTCACCGTTCCTTCCAGGTAAGCAACGAAACACCGCCAGGCCTGCGGGATAACGAAGAAATTGCGAGGAAAGACGTAGTTGGCGTGGCAACGTTCGACGGGGCGCGAAGTTCGCGCGCAACCGACCGGCCGGTCGATTATGATCTCGAGTGTCGGCGAATTATCGCGCGCGACAGCTGTACACGTCGCGCGAATTGCCGATCACTTCTACCTTATTATGGAATTAACGGTCTATTCGCGGCGCGAACGACGTAGTCGAGACCCGTGATTCGCGTGCCATATCCGCGCAGCTGATAGCCATCGTTAGTAACGCCTTCCCAGACTTATGGAGTGTGAACAATATACGCGAAACCTTGGTGTTTGTGTGCATAAGGTTGCATCGTCAGATCGTTCACTCGGTAAATGAATATATACAGAATATATACCTCAGAGGAAAATGGCCCCAAATAATTTCGGGGGGGCGTATAAATATTCAATTTTTTATCTAACGAATTATATATATATATATATATATATATATATATATATATATCAGAAAGTGTCTGATGTAAATTTACGGACACAGAGACCGACAGCCAGTTACGAAGATGCAATTTGTATGAAAATGCTTGTTTTTCAAACAAAATTAATGCAGTTCTTGAAGAACGACTTCCTGCTTAATCGGTCACGGTCAGAGTATTTACATCCTACCAGCCAAAATGGCTTATCACGGAACGCAAACGGGCCGAGACGAGTCCGAGGACGTCGTAATAGCCTAAATTAAGTCCGCGACTCTCGTCGACGCGCTACTTCCAACGTTGTACCGTTATCGAGTGGATAATAACACATACTCGTATGGCGCGAGGCAGAACTTGGAGTCAAAGCGGAAAGTTTCGTACTTACGCTCCACTCACTCTTACTGACTGCTTGGACACGAAGCTCGTGTCCACCACGAAATTAAACGGACACTCGCATAAATCTCCGCAGAATACTGTGCAAACGAAGCGCGATCGGTCAGGATCGAAGAGTTTCCTAAGTGCATTAGATGCAACACCAACAGAGATCGCCGATATCATAAATAACTCTAACTCGAATAGGTTTCACGGTTGTCGTGAACAGTCAACTTCTCTCCATAATGAGTCGTATATTGATCGTAAATCCCGATCGTTCGCTCTGCGATTCAATGTTAATGCGATTCTGCGAGAAATGTTTCGCGGCAGCAACTCCCGTCGCGTTATCAAACGTCGCGTGAAACGTCGACGGCTGTGTTTAAAGGCCACAAATCACAACTCCAGATCCCTCTCGCTTTACGAGGCGAACGTTGTCCTATAAACAAAGAGGGGAACGGAGCCAGGTGGATGATCGACCGAAAACCATCACCGAAACCGGACTACCTCGCGCTTTAGAATCGACGTCCAGGGCAATTACAGATTTCGACGTGTAGCGACGTGAAACCGCCAGTTTATCCGCGGTTGGACGTGGTCGTACAATGGTCAAGGGGCTCTCTTTAATGGCGGCCGTTGGCCGAAGTAGCGTGGCGGTAATCTTAAACCGAGAAAACAGGCGTGTACGCGCGTACCGGTAGAAATGAAATACGGGTGAGAGACGAAGGCGCAGACTTAATTTAGGTTGTTACGAGAGACCCTGGCTCTGGTGCTTGGCTCTCGCCAAAAGGGTGCTGTTCGGGCGATAAGTCATTCTGGCGATAAGCCGCGGCTACAACCACGGTGAACCGTAAACGACGCGGCCAAGACGGGATTAAACTTTCGCAAAGAAAAATGTACAGGCGTAATTGTGCGGACCTTTATTGCGGCCGATGAGGTACGCGCGATCAGAAATGTAAATACCAGGCCGGGGGAGCTTCTCTCGACGACGAGCCTGTTGGTGAACGATCGGACGATCTCGCCACGGGATACCGTTCGAATCTTACCACCGCCTGGAGACCCGGCTCGATCGCGTGTAATTACGCGGCATTTTTCTCGGCTTTCCAACCACCGTCCATTATTCCGAATGCTCGATGACAACATTCTTTTCTCCGTGGCGAGTCGGTTTTCGTTGAAAGCGATAGAATCCCTAGGGGATCCAACGGGATACAACGAACAAACGTCGAGAAAAGGCAAGATGTGGTTGATATTGAGAGATATCTTATAGATATCTTAAAGTCCACTGGGCGCCAATCGAAAGTTCGTGTTCCTCGCGAACCTGTTTATCGGAACGATTTTACTCGTCGACGGTAGCCGAAAGGCGGGATGGGATATAGATATGATACAAGAATTCCTGAACAAACGATCGCATCTACGTAAGTTGCTTCATCCGCTTCGTTCTAGATAAGTTACAAGTTACAGGAGCGTACACATTCGATCGTCAGACGTATTATCCTGTCGAACGTTAGTTTACTGTTAATTTATTCCGACAAAAAGGAGCAAAACGCGTGATCGCTAAACGAGCCGGATGTAATTATATATTCAAACAGAGTAAGCATGTAATTTTCAAAACATATTATACAGCATGGCTCGCGTTAGCAGAGAATATTTCACGGCAACAAAATTCAAGAACCAAGTGATCGATCGGCCAACATGTGATGAGGCGGGGGTGTTACACGTTTCCTGGTGTAAACCAACAATTACGGAGTTCCGGGATAAGTCCGGCCGATACGTGGAAGGCGAGGAATTCGTCTTTCCTCGAAGGGAGATTCGAAGATGACGAGGGAAGCGTCGGTCGCAAAAGAATCGAAGGAGAAGAAGCGTCGGTGGAAGGAACGAACGAACCACCGAACGAAAGGGGAAGAGGAAAGGGGAAGTTATCCCCGGGGGCACGGCATAAATCGCTATGGACAGACAGCATGTTCGACTAATTACAGATCCCTGATTACCGGTGGGCGCGACTCGTCCGCCTAATAAAGAAAAAATAAATTAATAAACCTCTAATATCGCGTTCGAACGATCTCCGCGGCGCGAGCAAATGGAGAAAAAGAACGTTTATTAATTTATTGTGATCGGAATGCGATAAACCGGGGACCGCGTGGCAGCTTCAAAGGATTCGAATATGTTATTTCACACGGCGTTGTCGGGCCTAGGATCAGAATGTTTCGAACCGATGCTTTGAAAGATTATTAATTTCAATCACTTAATCTTTTTACTGCTCCGACCGGCAGCACCTTTTCAAAATTCTACTTTCGTTCACGAAAGTGCACGATTGAATTGTCCAACTTACGTGACGATAATTTCGGATATATAATCTCTTCAGTGTCAAATGACAAGTGTGAAAAAACGTCGCTCTCTCAAAAGTTGAAAAGTCGATCGAAACAGGCTGACTGTCAGGCGAAAATTGAAGTATCAAAGTAATCGTCGACGACGAGTATCAATCTCACGCAGGAATCCGAAATGGACGCGATGACAGCACGGCGAGAAGGAGAAGAAAATGAACAGTGGCAATGTGACGGAGAGAGATGGCAGTGGTAGCGGAATACTGTTAACTTCCGCGTGGGTCTCTCTTTGCTCTTCAAGATGGCGCGTTGTTGAAGGTACGAACAGAGGCGTCCATCCTCCTCAGAGGAGGATTTATTTCCGCGGCATCAGAGATTCTACCAGAGTTACCCGGCGCAAACCTTAATGAACTGTGGCGAAACCGGGTCTCGTGTGTGTGCGCGGAGGCGTTTTCACGGGCAATTAATGCGGCCTTAAACAGACGGAAGGAACGCCCCCGCGAAGCGAACTCGCTATTTCGATTTAATCGGCCTCGACGCTTCGACACGGTTAATTAATAGGATAGTGTTATCCTTAGAGGGTTCAGGCCTTGAGCGACGAGCTAATCCTGCACCCTTCGCGTTTCTTTTGCGCCGTTGGATTAGATCTTCATTAGAACTAACAACGTACGTCTACGTCTAGAAGTCGGACCTCTTCGGGGACCTATAAATCCTTCCAACAACACGCAAGAAAATACAATTGAAACTTTCGACGAGCGATTTAACAGTTGCAAGCAATTGACAGTTTCCGAATTTATCAGCGTCCTTTCCTATTTGCATCGAAAATAAGATTTAGATTAGATTACGCCGGTATCGTATCAACAAATATTTCCTATCTCGTTAAGCAGAGTACGTTCTCCGTTTAACGAGCAGCAGCGAGCAAAACAGTGAAAGTATGAATATCAGCGCCGAGTGTACAAATTAAGTAACTCGACATTATCGGAAAACTAATAAACGGCCGTACAAGGAGCGAGATTATGGTGAAACGAGCTGCGAGTGAAAGAGCGGCAGGCATCGTTCAAAGGCATCGATGCCGAGTCGTTAGCAGATTGGAAACACGTTCGTTTAAACGCATTGACGCATCGTCGGAAAGTCGATCGGCAGCGAATCGGGCGTGCACCGAAAGATGGCCTTTTCATATCGGCGATATTCTATTAAAGTAATAATCTGCGTTACGACCGTCGTAGCAAGCAGCGGGGCAACAAATTTCTTATAGCCGATGTAAATCGATCTGTAAGTCGGGGTAGTTATTCCGTTTAACCAATTAGCAGAATACGACCGGTTTTCAGGTACACAGCGAGAAACGATTTCCTTGCATCGGAGCCGCTTATAACGCGATACGATATCTGCTCGTATTCGTCCAATGAATATCCTTTCCTTAATAAATACTCTGGCAGAACGTAAACCTCTGCATGAAAAGCATTCGTATTTACGTGAGAATGTAGATCGGTACGGCTGCCGTTCCTACGTTATAACAGCACGTGTGCAGACTCTCTCTCTCTCTCTCTTTCTCTCGTCGTCTGAAAAATATTTTTCACGAGCTGTTTCACGATAAGAAAAAAATATATATATACGCGCATACACGCATGAGAAACACGCCGTTTCGACGAAGGACAACTGCGTTATTTTCGTAAAATATTGATATTACCGGACGTCGGGAATTCGCGTAGAAGGGTAAAGCCGCGGATGCAACGTGCGATAACTTCGCATCGCTAGCCTTGCAGTTTTAGCCAGGCGATTGAATAAATGTGGAGTGAAGACGTCGTAATATAGGGGGAGGATCTTCGACGCTCCATCGAAAACAATTTATTTAAATCGCGCGTTGTAAGTTACCCACGAAGCTGACGAAGCTGTAAACACGTGACAAGATTTTCGCACACCTCCAATTGTATTCTAACCCTAATTGCGAATCTGTTTGCTTGTATTGAAGTAGACGTTCAAAGCGGATAGATTTGCTCGGAGATCGTCAAAGATCGTCAGCGCGATGTCGCGCGCATTTACTTTGATCCCTTTGGTCCTTTTGCATTTTACGCGTCACAATCGTTTTTCCCAATGCTCGTCCCGGGGCATCAAAATAAGCATCAAAATGCAGCTTATTGCAGCAACGTCAACCATAGGACGACACTAAGAACCGGTATGCTCAGACGATGACGAATCGAGGCGTGTCTTCGAATCTGATCGGAACACGACGCGACACGATTCAACGATAACGAGGTCGTTTTCAAATGCCCACTGATTATGCACTTGTTACAGACAGTAAGCGGCATTCATAAGAAGATCACTCAGTGGAGGTGAAGTGGATCGAGCACGGTGATCGCTCGGCACTACCTCGAGGATCGAACGACTCCGACGACGCTGTGGCACGTAGCCAGACACGCCACGTTCTCGAACTGCAAGACAAAATTAATCGGCCCTCGAATCATCGTAAATCGATGGAGATTGAACACCAGACACCTTCCAACTCCAATCATCGTACAAAATCCGAGTACAAAAATGCCTCGTCAAAGGTCATCCACGCAACAAATGAATTTCGAGAAATTTACGAGAACGTGAAAGAAAGATACAAAACGTTCCGAAACGATCTCTCCCAGGGATATTTAGTCGAATTAGACTTCTTCGGGCATCCAAAAGGAATCGCATGCGTGAGCAACGCACCATTCCCAAGATTAGAAGCAACGTTTCCGGTTTAGGCAAGAACCATAGCGGCGGAAAATTATGGTGATCCTACTTACGTAGGATCCATTAAGAAAGATACATGGTAGCAAGTTTTTATCGTGGCATTGTTCTTGTTTCTTTCATTCGGTTCTCTTTTTAGTAACGCCGGTAACGCTAAAGCTGATTTACGTCGAAGTTTCAACTCGGCGGCGCAAGCGCCAACAGCCGTGTCGGCGGGAAGAAACAAAAATTGAAGACGCTGATGGGTGGAAATAATGATCAACAATCGAACGCAACAGAAGGAACGCTCACGCGACACGATTGTCCAAGAGCAACCGGCTGTAAACAAGAGATTTCTCGCTGTTCCGTGCGAAATGAACGTGAGGCCCACCCACGCACCCTAAAATCCTATTGTTACGAAGGCGTCGCGTGCTGCGTGGCAAATGTAAGTACCAGCACCTTTGTCCCGTGTTCCTTGCTCCCTTGCGTTTCGCGAAATGATACACAACCACCAACGAAGACACCAAATCGAACTTGAGTTGAACTCGTTTCGTATAGCAACGATGTAGGAGAGTATAAATGTATTCGGAATATAAAAATCGGAGAAGTTTACGACAAAAATTCGTACTCGTGTTTCGCATTCACGGTCGTAATTCTATCGATCCCCATCGCCTATCCTCGGGGCTATACATATTTTGCCACGTGGATATACGACAGAGCTAAGAAATGGAGTTTTAATTTGATTGAAATATGTGGACGTTGGAAACAGAAATTCATAAAACGTACGGGATAGCGGGGGTAGCCAATAAGATTTGGATACTAACGGCCCAAAGCAAAGAAGCCGTTCCTCTTCTTCTCCTCCTCCTCTCTCTCTCTCTCTCTCTTTCTCTCTCTTTCTCTTTCCCGATTCGTACTCACGTAAATCACCTACCTTGGCTTCGGCTTAACGCGAAATTTACTGCCGCGTCGTGCATACCGTCGGCCATGTTCGAATCGCAAACGTTTACGCACAGTAGACCGCAGTTTCGGGCCCCGAGCCAATATTTATAGTGACTCGCGTGTGACACTCCTTCATCGCCACTTTAAATTCACATCGATCGTAAGAGGACTTAATAAAAGCCGGTACCGGGGGATCTCGTTGAAAAGGAAAAAGGAAGGCCAAGGGATGCGCGCGTACAACTCGTGTTCCATCGAGGATTTCACCAAGCTAATACACATGTCACGGCAGATGTTCCGCCGACCGTGTCTAAAATTACACGGTATTAATTTGACCGATACGATCGATCGTGCACGGGACGATGGTGCATAGACGCTCGAATAAGTTATACGACGTCAGGGGCAGCGAGATCACGCTCGGACAAAAATCGAAGAAAATCCAACGACGTCGAGAGGTGACGTCGAGGGAGCGTGGTGAAATCGATTCGGATCTTACCGAGTTTGCTCGTAGGAAGGCTTAACGCGACTTAATGTGTTTATCGGATGGCGTGATCGCCAGTACCACATTCGTCACGTCTTATCGACGTGACGAGTGTGCGGTCCGCCTGTGTCAGCAGACCTAGAGAATCCCAAAGGACTAATGCCACTGTGATTCCCGAAGGACATTCAGGAATGCACGACCTACGCACACGTGTTACATTTCTCCGCTCCCGTATACACGTACACAGACAAACAGACAGAGAGAGAGAGAGAGAGAGAGAGAGAGAATCGAGGAGAAAATCTCCTTGGTTCGTGGCGAAGCCACACGAAGACGAAGAAAAAGAAAAAGAAGAAGAAGAAGAAGAAGACCGAGGTTGAAAAAGACGAATGGTAGACAAATATGGGCAGGACGGTTTCTATGTGCACTTCCCATTACTGGGCACCCACGCGCCGTAGGGTAACGCGGGCCTCAAGAAGTTCGTCGCACTTAATGGATTCTCGAGATTGAATTTATCTGAGTATTCACGCTACACCGTGGAGCGTACCCCGCCGTTCGCAGCTCGCCTCTAATCCCAGCTTAACGAGTATGAATATTACGCGGTATCGCTGATATTAATAATGTCGATCGTAACAACAGCGAATCCGCGCGGGTAATAATGGAGCAACGGATGTTGGACGATAACGAGAGATAAGAAGGATAATCTCGCGCCTTAACGACCATGCGAATTTCTTCGTGATATCGGATATCGATTACGATACGAAGGATGATTATCCGAAGACACGCTACCACCAGGAATATTTCGTAACGTTCCGTTTCCGAAAGAACGGTCCGATCCACGCAGTCTTTCGCGGCGATCAAGTCGAACGAGTTCTCATCGATCGGTGTATCGATGAAGGAGACGCAGGAAGAGGAGAAGCCGATGTTAAACAATGCAAAATACACGGCGGACGAAGAAAAAAATGAGGCACGAGAGGGGGCGGGTAAACGAGAAAAATAATATTGGAGTCTCTCGCATCCGAGTGCGCGCATCCTGTACCCACGTGTGAATTATGCAAACGCGGCTATATGATCTGTCTTTTTTACGGGTCGTGCTCCGAACGGATAAGAAAGAGAGAGAGAGAGAGAGAGAGAGAGAGAGAAAGAACACAATGGCGCGGCGCAAAAGTCGTCCGTATTTTAGTCCCACGTCCCACGTGTCGAACGTTATGCTCACGAGGCGAATGTATAACTGGCACCTCGCGGGAACCACGTTTCTTTCGATCGCGTAACGCTCGTCCCATCGTGCGTACCGGTTTTTCAAATATGATCTAATCCGGCTGAACGGTCCAGCCACGCGCACACGTGTACAATTTGTCGCTTCTCGCGATCGTTCTCGGTTAAGGTCGTCACGATCCTCGGCAAGCGAAAAAACAGTCGCGTATCGCGATCAACGACGCCCGTGCGGGAAACGCGAGCCACGACGGAGTCCATTTGTAAAACGCGATGCGAAACGGCGGTGATCGACTTAAGATACGACGCACTTCCACCGATCGCTACCTGAATTACAAGCACGATTTTACCATCGACGTTGTAATCTCTCTGCGTGATCGGCGTGCTCGTAAACGGCGAGGATTAACTGCGGTCGACGCGACACTCGATGAAAACGGGCGAGAACTTCGCCGCTTACGTAATCACCATGCGATTAAGGCCTCGGCGAGATGAGAGGTCTGTCTGTATTTACGCGGTGCTAGAAAGCCAGATTAACTGGGCTCGGGCAAAAATTAATCGGTACCAGATCCGCGGCGAACGCGACAAGCGAAACACGTGTAGATACAGTATCTGCCGATCGAGCGAAACTTCTCGACGGTCTCTCCCGGCCGTTGCATAACTCATTCCCCTGTCCGCAGTTTCGATAATTTCATCGAGTGGTTGGTCGTCGATAAACCTACTGGTTCGCGAGGTTTACCAGCGGCGGGATTGTTGAATTTTTCGATCCAAGCGCCGAGACTAACGAGCTTGGTCCCCCGTGGAAAGTCGAGGCACGCGGCGCGGCCTGACGACGAGAGAACAGAGAGAACGAGGCGCAGAGAACGAGAGGAAAGCCACGAGCCGAGCAGGCGGCATCGTAACGTAACTCAGTGCAGGGACCGAGTTTCTTCCAGGACGTTGTAACCACGTATCAAATATGCAAATGCGAGTACATAATTTGTCGTTTGCGCGGCCGTGCGCTGTGGCGCGCGCTCCACCGCGAGCATGCAGCCGCATTGGCTAAAAGCACGCGTGGAAAAAGGAGTACAATGTTTGGCTTGTTCCGCGCGGAATCCCACTCGCAGGCAACGTCGCCTCGATCCGACTGGAAAGCAAGTAGTCGAATAGTCGACGAGTCGGAGTCAGGCAGAATCGAGCGGATCCAATCCAAGTCGAATCCAGTTGGTTCGTCTAGCAAGCTAAATACGCTAAATATTTATAGCGAGAGACAGCGGAAAGAGAGAGAAAGAGAGAGAGGATGCAAATTCTCATCAGATAATGTCCACGACGTGTACACAGCTCTATTACTCCGCGGTTATCTACCAATGATTTTTCTGCTACGACGATGAAGTTTTCAAGCCTCGTCCCCCTATACTTATCTGATTTCGTTCGACTTTTCTTGTCCCTAGCCCCTCCCCCTTCTACGATAACGTAATTACCGCGCGAAATTATCTGATTGGCGGACTCACGGAACCGGATGCCCGGAAGATTCGGTTCATCGGAACGAATTCTTACGAGCGTCGTCGGAATTCTCCGAGTTTTTTTCGGGCGAGGAAAACACGAATCGCTGAGAAATTTATGAAAACCCGAGCGTATCTATATCTGTTTCATTCGTTCCTTTTTCGAACTCGCGTGATTGGTTCTCGTTTTTCTTTTTTACGCATTCAACGTTCGTGTTCAGACCAAAACGCGAGGAAGCGGTGCCCTCGGACGTTGCCGCGGCGCTATTCAAAAAAAAAAGAAACTCAAATCGAGCATCGTATTCGAAACGAATGCTTCCTGCTCGTTTCAAACCAGTATCGAAGCGATATTCGACAACCACCTACGCGTACCCCCGCGGAGAAAGTTGCCCTCCGCCATTCAATTTATTGCGATCGTTGCGATCGCGCGAGTATCCGGTAGGAATCTCGCCGCCCTTAATTTCCTCCGGCATACGGCCGACGTAAAATTAAAACGATCGACCGGGTAAACAACGTCCCAGAATTGGACCTCGGATGCCAGAAAGTGTTACACGCTCGTTCGCGTTGCGTCGGTGAAAAAGAGAGAGAGAGAGAAAACCGCCCGTTACGGTGCGACCGATTCGACACGCTGCGAAATTTTTTCGTCGCGTCGCAACATCCGCGCACCGGTGAAACGTCCGCGAAATTGCACGGACAAACGACTCGCGTCTACCCGATATGGAGAGCAGCTAGCCAACTAACAGTCGCATTTGGCCCGAGCGTCTCGTTTATCAACGCGTCCTACGATACTACCGGTCGTTTATTCCTGGCAGTACAAGAGAGAACGAGAAAACCGTTGCGTCGCGGAGATGGCCAGCGCGCGTCTCGTGCCGCGCGCCGATTGCCTTCCCCGCCCGATGAAGACATTCAAGCTCGATCGTCCGAACGTAAGATCGTCCCAAGAGCGTAAATTTCCCAAGTGCGGCAGATACGATCGCGACCGCGAATAATTTCTGCATCGACCCTGAATCCACCGGCGTTGGTGCCCCGAACGATATTACGAATCGCAGGACTGCGAACAATAGAGAATGTCCGCGATCGTCCGTGTTGCCGCGGCACGATTTTACGACTTATTACATTAAGCTGCGAGAGCTAACGCGAGACAGAACGAAGAACGAGCAAACCGAGCGGACGTTCTTCTTCTACATGCCCGAGGGGAGTCCGATGGAAAGGTGGGAAGGAATCCCTCCGTGGAATTCCATTAAGTATGTAAAGCAACGCGGTGCCTCTGGTTATTTTCGTATAAAACTGGCAGGGGACAGACGACGACTCGTAAATCGTTCGTGGGTGGAAACAACGGGCGTAAAACAACGCGGGACGGACCAAAGCGGGGAAGACAAGGGAGTCGCGGAGCGAGAAGGACAAAGGGAGCCGAAAAAGAAGTTTTCCAATCGGCCAGTCGTTGGATACGAGCTCGCGTCGTAACTCTTGTATCTTTTACGATGCGCCTCGTGGATAACAGGGAATAACCCTGCACCGTGTTTACTTTTCGTTTTCTTTTCCCCGTCTCTCTCCTCCCCGTTTTCGTCCACCCCCTCTCGCCACGATTTCACCAACTCGAACTCATTTCTTGCCAGAAATCGTCATCTCTGCGCGAACGCGCTCGAGAAAAAAGCGCATCTACGCGCTATTCCGTTATACGCCGCTCGTAAAGCGCAGACGCTTTCACCCCGGAGCGGTGCGTCAATTGTCTTCCGTTAAGCATAAAGCAACACTCGTAAAAACATCGTCGTATACCATCGAACGATGTTTGTTATTCCACCTCTGAACGACCAAGTTCGAAATTAAAACGAACTATTATCGCGCGACCGGTTTTTACGCGAAACGGTTCAAACGCGCGGGAAGAGGGTTTGTCGAAAAAGCGCGAGAAAAATCGTGGTCGATTCTTTGCGTGACGTATCATCGATTGTGCACCGGTAGGTGAGCTTTGAAGGTGTCATTACAAGCGAACGACATCTCGCTTAAGTGCCCCATTTATATCTCCAGGGGCATAGCCAGTGTACACGAAGGAATTTATAAGCTATAATATTGCTACCACGGTAGTAAAGCGTACCAGTATATATCAGCGCCGCGAAAATGATCGTGCCTGTGCGCGCGACGTGCATATTGCCGGATTTTATTGCCACAACGACGATCGGTGTTCGTCGCTTTCCTATATGGAGCAACGGGAGAGCCTAGTCCGTATAACTATCGGCGAGCTCCTCTGTCGTTTACAGGCACGAACGCACCTCGGGCGAATTCTCCAGTATCGCCCCGATGCCCGCGATCTCCTATTGAGAAACGATGAATTCCCGTAGTAACGTGTCACGTAGCAACGACTTATCGGTGTTGTTTGTCGCTGCTCGATTCACGACAGACCGATTGTTCATTATCCACGCGCAATGAAATCATCTCTGTACGCGCAATGAAATATCGGGCTCGTGTCCATGTCTCGAACAAAAAAAGAAAAAGGCAAAACTAGAAACAGAAATTCGTAAATTTCATGACAGATGTTATAGTCGGGATGGAACTACTCTCGACGACGATCCTCGTAAGAATGTGCAAGTCTGTAGACTTACAATTAAAATCATACGACCGATATAACGAGACCGATAAAACAGCATTCCTCACAACGTGTCTAAGGTATCGACAAATATTCCCATCCACGATTTCTTCATCGCTCGATCGACAACCTTCCACGATAATTAATCCTGTCAACGCTAAGAAAAAGTCCACCTCGTGCCTCCTTAATTAATCACACGACGAATCTCTGGCCTGGTCGCGCTCGTCCGTTCAACGCCGTTCGAGCATGCGGGAGAAGTGGTCTTCGAGGAAGGGAATAGAGAAGCCGATTCAAATGAGCGCGTCAGGGCACGACCGTGAATACAACTCTATCGGTCGGACACCGCCTACCGTATCATCGCACCTCGCCGTATAGACGAAGCCGCGAAACCCAAGTGGCAATCGGCCGATGCATTAGACAGCTTCTCGCACAGCAGCCCGCCGATAATAAGGTCCATCGGCGGGTATAGATAAGGCCACGTCACGTGAAACGGAGCACGACGATCGCGAGAGAGACATCCGGCATGCTGCTGTACGATGGTTCGTCGTTAAGATCGAAAGATCGAAGGCCTTGCGAGTTATCAAGCAGGCTGGTACGCCGCTGCGTCGGAGGGAAGCGGCGTAAGGCGGCGTACACACACGCAACGCGTGGGCGAGCCACGCGACCGAACGGGTTTCCTCGTGTCTACTCCTTCGAGCTACGGACTTGCTTCGTGACTTCCACGGACCGAGAGACCGAGCGAGTCGCGGTGTACACGCCGCGGCAACGGGCATTTGAATATTCACGCTCTTCCGGACGTCCACGCGCAACGCCGCGCCGCCACGGCTGCACGCGTGCCTTGTCAAAATAACGTATCGTCATCCTCGCGATGTTTCGCCACCGAGTATCAAATAATATATTATTTCGTTCTATTACCGCGCACGAGCCTTTCTTTTCCCGCTTCGTACACTCCTCGCGGAAGGTAAAGGTAAATAAATCTATATACACCTGTGATAATCTCGTAGTTGAGGATCAAGGTAAAAATTCAGTTATTTCGTACGGGACAGTAATAGTCGAGAATCTATGAATCATTTCTTCGAGATTGGAGCGCAGGCGGTGCAGGGCCGACAGTAGGAAAGCGAGCAGGTAGGTACGAGGGGTACGTATCGGGGGGAAAAAAGGATCGAGACAAGGCTGTAAATTTCGATGAAGGATACCACGAATAATACATAAATAATATTATAACCTGTTTTACGAGCTACTCCCTTTATTTCCATTATCGTGTCCCCGGCTCCGTTTATCGTTATCCGAGAACAATCCTTTCGTGCAATCAACTGTTGACTTGATTTTGGCAAAGATTCGTATCGGCGCGTCGCGACGAGATCTAATTAGGATCATCCGTGTGGAGAACCACGCGTTATGAGGCATCGAGTCCATGCGGCCATAAAACGCAAACTCGAGCACGAGTATCGAATGAAGCCATTCCGCATTTCCACGTCTCGCCGACTTTTAATCGCCAATTTGTTACGCTCTGTAAGATAGCACTTTTTCTAGGACTGCATCTGCAGTGGCGGTTGGAAGGCAATGAAACAGCTGAAGCCTCAAAAGAGGAAAGCAAGGAACGGCAAATGATTCCGCGACGTAACGCGATCTTGTTTCCGGCGACGTCGCCGGTTTATAGGGATCTCGCTACAGGTGTTCCCTTTACGAACCGTCTTGCTAGCCTAGAATTCCCTCGACCCGCGATAAATTTCGCAAGAGAGAGGTTGATTCACAGTGGAACTCCGTTACTCGACTCAAGCTAACTATGCCAAAGCAAAGATCCATTTCGAGGAAACGATAAATCCACGGGATTGGTTGTTTCCGATGTACAGATGTTGATCGAAGGAATTTATTATGGACGTGAATCGGTCAAATACTCGAATTGGTGTTCACCGTCCAGGCATCGGGGAGGAGTCATTAACAGCGGAATATCCGGACAAGCCGTGGCATCAGATGTGTAAATCAGATATTTCATTTCGTCACGGTACGTTAGTCACCGGTGAACGAAACACGAGAAAAAGGACCGGGAATTCCAACGTCACGCGGAGTGTGGGTGGCGAAACTGGTAGATGAGAAATACAAACATCAGGAACGGCGGTAAATGGCTGGACTGACCGTACCGAACGAAGTGTTCGTGTCACTTCACGTCGCGATCCGTGAATCGCGTGTGCCCATTTAGCGGTGCGTGCTGTCGCTGCTTTCGTGTTTTCATTTCGACAAATTTTTCATCGTCCCTCGGCCGGCCTTATCGAGGAGAACGACGAGAGGACACGGTTTCGACTCCTTGCACTTTCTCGTCTGCCCGTTCGTTTCACCGTGCCGCGTTCGCCTTACGTGGGCAAATATTTGCACGCTCGTCCTCAGACACACAAAGCCGCAGAAAGAAGTCAAACTATCCTTCAGACGCGGATTTTTCAGATCGCGTCCTCGAGGGTTTCCTAAATATCTTAAAATTCCACCGTGACTACCGTATATAACGCAGTTCGAACTGAACTTGTTTTTTACCTTGTTTGACTGTTTCTCGATCCTTCGTGCAAAATTTATGTACACAAGCTCGTGAAACACAAGTTGAAATCTACTTGTATTATACACTTATGTAAATTGATTATCCAACTCGCACGATCGAGAATTCACGAGATCCGAAACTCGATTGAGTCTCCAAACCTAGGTTAAATTGATATTCGATCTACCTGACGATAGAACAGGCATTCTGTCATTAACGTGTCTTTACGATAAAGCTTACAATTTATTTAACCAACGAAGAAGCTACTTACATATCTCCTATTTTTAATTTGTTTAAAATTCACTAGAGCCAACGTATGAATCAATCCGCGTCGCGAACTCGACCGCGAAATTGATTTATTATGCGAGACTGCCGATCGGTTAGTCGAACACAATGTACAGTGGCTGTTAAAATATTGATACTTCACTGTTGAACATCCATGACTAACGGTGAAATACCAACTATGGTGAACGAATTACTCGAGATAATTGCTTCTCTCTCGTGAAAGTGGCGTGGGTGGCACGTAGTCGACGGTGAAATCCAACCGGCCGAATCATCGGTCCGTGAAAAGGCAGAAAGGAAGTATTCGACGTGCCGTCGTGTAAGAAGAGATCGTCGAAGAAAACCCATCGCTCTTTGTCTCGATAGAAAACGATATTTCGATGTTGCCGCCGCCATTCAATTTCAATCGAGCGACGCCACGAGAACGATGCCCCGGTTCGAAACGACAACGAAATTATAACCTTCCGGCACGAGAGCGGTGTATCGTTGCCTGGCATCTTCTCTTGCCGATATACGCTATTCTGAAACACTCGGCTCGCGTGACTCGAAGCAGATCTCATTGTTAGTTCGTTCCGCGGCCAGAGAAGGTCAAGGGACATCCCTGGCTACATTATTCAAGGCTGTTGGTCGAATGAAGAACTCAGGGGAGGCAAGAACACAAGCGGAGCTTTTTCAATGGGTTGATAAGAAAAGACTCGGCGCTCGAGTTCTTCGTTTTTTTGGTCCATTCTCGTTGGACGAAGGTGCGAATTCTTGTATCTGGGCGTGGCAAATTGCCGCACGCGAACCTCTAATGATGCGTACAAACGAGCCGGAGCTCGAGGATAGAGAGGATTAAAAGGAAACGCAGACTGGCCAAATAAAAGCCAATTACAAGAAGCAAACTGTGAGAAAGCCAACTATAACTAAGCCTTGCAACTATCATTGTCGAATATATGCAAAACCAAATAAATAGCTTGATTATCTCTGAAAATCGTTTTAAATAATTTGGAAAGTAAATACGGGATCCAATTTGTATGGATGTGAGAAATTATACTCGCTACAAAAGTGTCACGGAAGGGGGCCATAATTGGTCTTGAATGGCACGATGAACAACGTACGATGTTAAATAGCAGTTGAAAATTGGGAATAAAGTCGCGATATTTGCACGTCCATCCATGTCGTTTCCATGCTATATACCGATATACGTACACAACGGTAGGAAGAAACGAGAAACCGACTGGCGCCCAATCGATCGATTCCTCCGTTGCCTGTTCGGCTGAAAGCCACCATGAAGAGCCGAGCCGAAGGCGCGGCTTTCTGGACCGACTGGTTCTGTTTCTCTCTCGCGCGTCGATCGGCCACATTAATCATATTGCGAACGACGCCGCGCCTCTCTCTCTTTATTTATTCATCTCCTTTCTCGCTCGCCCTTTGCTTTTTCTTACCACGGTATCGTCTTCGTGCCTCGAACCGCTCGATATTCGCCGCAAGTTTGCGCCGAGGCGACTCTGACTTGTCACCGGATCGTCTTCGTCGTTCGTTTACACCGTACGAAAAGATTCAGACGTTTCGTCGAGAACGAAAAATTAATAGAGTTAAATTGATACTGTTTTATATATATATATATATATATATATATATATATATATATATATATATATATATATAAGATTCTCTCGCTTCACTTTTTATTCCTTCGATTACTTCGAGCGCGTGAACTGCTAGAAATTCAAATTCATTTCACAAATTCAGCTTTTATCCGCGCCGGTGTCGTTAGGCAGCATTGTGAAAAATCCCGGTAGTATAATTTGAAACGACCGTGCCTACAAATCACTTCACTTCCGTTCGTTGAACGTTCGCTTAGAAGCACATCCTACGAAAGTGAATTGATCGAGCTGATTAGAAAATTTCTTTCGCTCTTTCTCCCTTTTGCTGGATCGCGTAACTGAAAGTATACGAATCGAGGAGGATAACGAGGGCGATCGATCGTTCGAAAGAGGAAGCCGAAAACGCTGGATCACGATAATAAGAAGAGTGGGCGCGATATTTATTGGCCATCGTGCAAGAAACCTAACCCATCTTCGTACGTACAGATTACAGGCTATTCGCGCTAACAGGCTGAAAGGATTCTGGAAAGAGAAGACGATTTCGTGGCCGACCTGGAAAAGAAATTCGGCGGGTAATAACACTGGTGCCCGGGAGGGACGGCGAAATTGATTTTCGGAAAATACGTCATGCCCGGGGACGTATTCGAACGTACAGCGGCATTATATTTTAAGATCGTTTCTCCGAGAGCCACTGGAGGATCAGCGATAAATTGAAGGACTTACAAAGGAACGTTTCGGTGAAGTTGGTCAAAGTACCTAGATATATTGCCTCGACGAAACAAACATCCGTAGAAAAAAATTCCGATCCAAGACGTGGGATAAATAAAGTTTCACATGAATTTCTATTAAACGTTAAAGATTAAAATTATATTTTTGCCGTTTAAATCTTTTGTTAAAGCTATAATGGTAGAAGGATATTTGGAATTATTAAGTGATTTCATCGTACTCCATGTCGATAATGTATCGAGAAACAAAGGGATAAGACTTTGAGAAACGAGGTAGCGAACATACACGGTGTTCAGTCCGAACATATTTCAAGATAAACGAGTATCGCACGGCTGCCTTTCGTATTCTCATTTCGCAGCCAATTCGTCCTTTTAAGATTGAATTTCTTGACGGTTTTCGGAACGTTCTTCCCGTCCGATAAAGTATCAGGTGATTAACTCTAGAATATCACTGTCGATAATTTCACAATTAACTCTAGATAATGTCGGAGGTATAAAAATAAATCGCTGTACGTCGCTCGCCGTCTGTCAGTTTCTACCGCGAGACAAAGACCGAAGCGCGTGTAAAATTTGCATTCGTATCCCGCTATGCGCGATTGAATATCAGTTTTCCCCGGCGTAATTGCCAGGATCGATTTCATGGTGATCGACAAGGATCTAGTGGAAATAGCGTTATACACGTATAAATTGGCCGTAAACGACGAAAAAGCGGCGGTAACAGGATACCCGACAGGACACACTTTGGGAAACACTGTTCTAGGGCCAAAGCTGAGGAACAAGGGTTGCGCCCACGCGCGGAGAGAACAACTTGATACAAGAGAGCCGTCTCGCTTACAATCTAGTCTTTATAGAATCCTCCGTTCGCGGCTAAAGAGAGAAGATGGAAGGACAGAGACAAAGGTGGAGGAGCAGGAAAGGCGAAAGGATAGCGGAACAAGGGA
Organism: Lepidotrigona ventralis hoosana; assembly: GCA_002806875.1. Lineage (NCBI taxonomy): Eukaryota > Metazoa > Arthropoda > Insecta > Hymenoptera > Apidae > Lepidotrigona > Lepidotrigona ventralis. The sequence continues at coordinate 699 of NIPQ01067113.1, read as the reverse complement.
AAAGGAAGGGTACGCAAAGGCGCGCACAATGGAGAGAACCGGAAACTCGAGCCGATGCACCAAGTGGTGCATCTTCGGCAACGACGAGCCAAGAGCTTGTCCAGTGAACAGCGTTAAAAAGAAGAAAGAGTGGACAAAACGGGAAGGAGAGGAGGAAAGAGAAAAGGCAATGAGAAGCAACAGTAGCAGCAGCAGCAGCAAAAAGATACGAGAAGAAAGATTCAGAATGAAAAGAAGAAGGCACAATCGACGGGCGCGTCGAGATTTATTCGAGGTTGCACGATAAAAATGCACGCACCGAGAGATGCAACGCGGTGTGAACGAACCCTTAGCCGTGAACCCCGGAGGGCCGGCGCCCCTTGTATTAGGCAGATTTATTAACGCGGTATCGAGATGCTTCTTCGGGGTTTGAAACGAAACGTATGAATAATCTGACCGTGGGATCTACAAGCGTGAATCAGTCCTCTCTTCTGGTTGGTCAGGCGCTGGTGTTAGAATTTGTAAGAACGGCCTTGGAGAACACCGGTTGCATCTTTGTTACCAGCTCCAAGCATCGGTGCCTACTGTTTACACGCCTCGCATTCCCTTTTTTACGCACAACCGTCTTTTTTATCTTGACCAAATTCTTTCCATTCGTTCGCATTCCATTTTTTTCTTTTCTTTCCTTTTCTTTTTTTTTTTTTTTTTTTTTTTTTTTTT